>WEIT01002032.1:0-10982 GCA_013389985.1 Dryoscopus gambensis | reverse complement strand
TCCCTCCCCCCCCACTTCCTTCTCTCTGTATGCATGAAGGTCAGAAGTGGACTTGAATAATGAAAGCTGAAAAAAGTATTCTTATGATTCCACAAGTTGAAGAGAAGCATTTTATATTACAGAAGTAATAAAATAATGTTGAGGGCTGATAGGAATAAGAATGCATGTATCTTCTCCCTCAAGCTATGCATGGGAATGGGACCAGAAGGAAGGAAAACAAAACTCTGAAGAGGAAATAGAAGTATTTCACTAAACCTTGAAATTCTGGGGATACCAGTGAGGTAATATACCACTATTTAAGGCATACTACCTTTATTACCTATTTAAGAGTTTAATATAACTGTCCAGGTCCCCATAAACCGTACCGGACATGACATTGATGAAGGGCAAAGAGGAAAATTCCTTTGATGGGATACAATAAAAAATAATATTGCTAATGAGTTTAGGATTACGGAAAACATGTGTTGGTAAGACTGGCTTGAAATGTTACTCCTGATGTGATTCCATGTTCAGTTAATAAAGTACAACTGATACAATACACTCTGTGTATATGTCGCTGAGCTGTTTGGGTTAACACCCTGTGAGTTCTTGATTAATACATTACAGCAATGTGAAACAAATTTGGAACGCATTAAATAGAATAAACTAGATGAAATTCTGTATTATGTTAAATGACTCTGCTCCTGTTGGGATTCGGTAGAGATACAGTATTCCATAGAGCACTAACTGGAAAAACATTGTTAAACCTTTCAGGTGGTGTTGGGAAGATGGCTGGTAACAGTGCCAGCCACAAGTGTCAAATCTAATGTCATAAAACCAACAGTAAACAGTGTAGACCATGCTTATGGGAAAGGGACCAGTGGACTGAGAAGTGGCTACTGGAAAAGATCTGTGTGTCATGATTAATTAGTTGCATATGAGCTCACAGTGAGACATTGTGGCCAGGAGGGCTAATGCAACTCGCAAATATCTGGAAGAAGAACGTATGAAGAGAGGCTGTGAAGAATTAGCTCTGCATTAGAAGTAGATATGGCCATGGATAGAATACTTTAATTCTGCTGTCCACAGTCAAGAAAGATGTTAAAAAAATGGAGAAGGCACTGACAAGAGGCACTCAGATGATTAACAGTTTGGAAACCATGCCTTCCAACAGCTTGACTTTAGTTTATCAAACAGATTTACAGAGAGATGTGTTGACAGTGTGCAGGGAACCTCTGCAGGGAACAGAAACGTGATACTGGAGGACTTCAGTCTAGCAGACAAAAGCATGTCAGGATGTAATGGCAGGAAGTTGAATCTAGACAAATTCTGAATGGTAATGAAATGTGCATGTTTAGGAAGTATGTTTAGAAAAGGGTAATGACCTGCTGAAATGAACAAGGGTAGCAAACAACAAATAGTTGTTTTTTAGAGTCTGTTTTTAAAATTAGAATTGATATTTGGAAAAAAAAAAAATCTGAAGTTAGCCATACTTTGTGTGGGCTCTAAGAGGTTTAAAGTAGGGAAGATCCATTGCTTTTGCTATGTGGGAAGCTGCATTAGAGAGTCATAATAGTCTCACTTAACAGTCTGGGAAGACATAATTGTGTGTGAAGGTGCAGCAACAAGGAAAAGTATTTCTTATGCTCTTTCAGACAGCAATACTGCAACAAAGCATGAGAAAAAATTGGTATGAAGAAAGGAATAAACTATAATTTTTCTTAATTTGTCTAGGAATGATTTAAAAGTAAGTATTTTAATTGTAATTTTTTTTTTGTAGATGAACTTCAGAGGGTTTTGCTTGCTTGTTTCTGTTAAACTGCCATTATCTGTGATTTTCATTTTTCCCCTTTTTATGCAACAAGATGTGGGAATCTTTGTATTTTTCATAGCTTCTCTGGGCACACATCTGCTATAGTGGTCCATTGTTTTCCGGTTCCTTTGAAATTCTATCCATTTCTTGTCAGTTACAGAAAGTACATCAGTGTATATATCATTAGGGGAAAAAAAAGAAAAAGCATTCCTAAAGTTATAAAGGCTTTGCTTCTTCCTTTGCCTCTTGGGTTGAGGATGTCAGTCAAAAAAGGTAGTGGTTGTTTCACTCCTGACACAAGTGTATGTGTAAAAATCATGAGAAGGGGAAAAGAGCATCCTAATATTTTGACATATAAATGAAGAGTAGAATTTAGCAGCAAAAGCTGAAATAAAAACATATTGTATCTGAAGGCAAATGCTTTGGGGTGAATGTCTATGCTTGAAAATTATTGAAGTGAAAAAAAAAGCAAAGAAAAAACCCCACCAAAAAAATTCCCAGCTGTTCCACTTGATGGCTCATAAAATCTGAATAAAGTCTTTCAAGGGGTTTTTTATAGGAAGATAGTATTTTTTGTACGCATAGTTATGGTAGCATCTGGTTCCCATCTTTGGGAATTCAGAGACTCCACAGGCACCAACATGCTGTGTGCTGCAGAGGAGCTCTACAACACAGATAAATGCTTCAGACAAGTGTGCAGTATGTAATGTAATGTAATTGTCTGCAAGCTGGAAAGATGTTGGGGAGGAGGCAAAACCTGAATCAGTAAATTTTGATTAACATAAGCCATAGGAGCAGCCCTTGCATAAAATTTCCTTTGTTCACCTGTGAAGAGTGGACTGATAATCTGGTAACACCTGAGTCAATAAGATTAATCAGTCAGAGAAGGTAAGCTAGGCATACCTAAGGCAAGAGGGGTCAGAGAGTTTTCACAGAGGCTGTGTCCTTCACAGAGGGTTCAAACAAGGGAATCAGTAAACTTATTTTTCACAAATATGAGCAGGAAATACAAAGAGCTTTTTATGAATAATCTCATTGAATTTAGTATCAATGAGAAAGGAAATCAGAATTTGTCTCAGGTATTTCTGGCTCCTCACATTTGTCCTTCTAATGCTGCCTTCTTTCTAAAAACAGGACCAGTGCGTAAGTAGTAGTCACACTATTACATGACATGAAATTGTAAGAGTAATTAATTAAATAAATAAGAGTTTGTTACACATTGTTGACTTCTAGTATCACAGAAAGCAAAATCTTCAGGATGTCTTGAACATGGGCACAGACACAGCACCAATTTTTTGATTTATATTGTGCTCAGCACATTGTTTTCACATAATGAGTAGTAGGAATGAGAAAATAGAAAGAACATGTGAAAATTTTGCTTCTCCTATGGCTGGTGATAAGCTCAACTTCAAGAAGAGTCAAACCCAATATGCCTTTGAGTACAATTCTGTGCTTGAATGAAGCTTGCCTTCATGCCAGGACACAGCTTATACATACAAACACACACACACATTTATATATGAGCTGAAGAGGTGATAGCAGATATCTCTTGTGCCTCAGGTAACCACACTGTACTTTATGAATGTGCTGGACCTTTATAGTGGCCAAGAGGTTTCTGCACTTTTTCAGGACACTGAAGAACTGAGTTCTAGGCATCACTGAACCTGAAAAGAGCAAAAAACAACAGCTCATGCAACCTAAAAGCATATCTTTGAATAATGCGCAAGGGTGGAATTGGTGCTTTCTCTTGTCTTGACAACAATGTCAGCTGAGGATGCTGCACTGTGGAGGGAGGAGTGCAGGATCCACAGGGCCACTGGCAATGAGTGAGAGGGACAAGCCCTTCCTCGGATGTGGAGAGCAGGGTTCAGCAGGTGCTGTAGCTTCCTTCTCTTCCTTCCAGCAGCCACATCTAAAAGCAAAGAGAGGTGCCGGCTCTTATTTGTGACTACACCCAGAAAGAAATTTGGGGCTGTGACTCCCTTTCCACACAGGTGCCTAGTTTTGGGCTACAAAAGAGCTGTGGTCTAGGAAAAAGACATGATTTCAGAAATGTCTGTGTTCAGTGCTCCCTGTGGGCCAGTTTATATGTTTGCAGCACATGAAGCTGGGATGGCCTTTAAGCCAAGTGCCTCAATCTTCCTATACTCTGTGTATGGAAGTTAGGTACCTAACTGAGGTTTCAACTCTCTCATTAATGGAGTTCCTAAGAAATTGCCATGCATAAGAATAGCATGGACCTAGTTTGCACCTGGATATGAAGAGTATACACAGACTGAAAGTGCCAGGTTTAGCTTGCTCTAAAAATGACAAGTATATTGTGTATACAAAAGAATGCGTTCCTAAAATAAAGAACTCAAAATTGCTGAAGAGGTCAGGTTTCCAAGAGCAGTGAGATGAGAATAATTTAGAAGCCATTTTCAAATAATTCAGTCTCATTTTCAAAAACTACTTAAGTGCTTATGAGCTTAAATTACAGTGACTACCACTGGAACCTAGGTACCTGCAGACCTAGGTAACTTCTGAAATGGTACCTGTGAAGCAATTACAACTTTTTCAGTACTTTCAGGAGACGGCTCTTATAGCTGTGTTCTGACTCAGATTTATCTCTGGTTTTGCCATAAAGCACTATTCTTGAATTTTGGAAATTATGTTTATATTTAATTCCAAACAAATCACTACACTTAAACCCCAAACACATTATACATTATGTTAGCTCCAAGGGACAATATCCTAAATGAAAACAGATCCTTTTCTTTTTCTTCATGCCAGCTCTTTGTTTAGCAGTATGGCAATTGCACATACATATTCCAGATGTTCATGGAAACAAAATTCCTCTTTAATTTACAGCAGAATCTGGTTTTATCTCTTGCTGGCTTTGTATTTGTCAAACAAATGTTTAAAGCCTTATACTGAAATATCTATAGCAGTATTTTGCATGCTTCTTAAAAGCTAAGGTTTGTAAAATCTCAGAGTAATTCTGATTGGAAGAAATAACTGGAGGTCATCTTGTGTAATTCACTGTTCAGAGCAGATCCAGTTACATCAGGTTACTCGGCTCTGTTTCGCGGAGCTTTCTATCTATGGATGGACTTTCTAAAATTCCGAGGCCAGGTTCCAGTGGCTGGCTATGCTCATGGTGGAAAAAGATGCTCTTTATGTATAGTTTGGCTTTCCCATGTTGCAATTTGTGTGTTTTGCCTCCTGTTCTGTCCTTTTGCACCTGCAAGAGGGAGTCTAGCCCTATCTTCTCTAAACCCTCTCCTCAGCTGTAAACAACATGAAGTGCTTCCCTTCATCTGCTTAAGATTGAGTAAGTCCTGTTGTTGTGACATCTCTTCCCATGTTGCATGCTCCAGCTCCTGACCATCCTGGATGTTCATCTTAGTGGACAAAGAGATCATTGATCTCCTCTTATTGGAGAGAAGATCATGGAGATGTGCCTTCAGCAAGGTACAGTTCTAGAAATATAAACTGCTTATATGGGACATCTGGCTGCTGTGCAGTTTAGCTTGTGCTGGGAATGGGCTTAGAAATAATGCTCCAAATCTGAATTTTGAGATTCAGGTTTAAATCTCTGACCCTGGCTTTATTTTCCATTGCTTTTACCTGAGCAATACACAGTTAGGAGAGTCTGAACTTATTAAATATTTGGTAAGAAGATGTGTGATTTCAGATGTAGTAATTTCTATAGCTAGTGTTTTATTTGCTCTTTTAGTAGTGAATATGGGCAATACTGTGGAACACCCATAGCAGATCATTCATATTTGCTTTGCAAAGTCCTTGGCTGGAAGTCAAACAGCCGTGACAGCTGAGCCTCTGTTCCACATGCTCAGGAAGTATTAAATATTGATGTTTCTTGGAAAAAGCCATCATTGCAGACTGAGCCGATTTAGGCACCACATCATTGTGTAGGCCGCAAAAGGATTTTTCCCTGGAGAGCTTTTCCATATAGGCTGCTGCTGTGAGCTATGGGGGATGAATGCTCAGCTAATGCCACATCTTCTCAGGTGCTGCCAGGGGTGCTGCCAGGACTGGGTGGCCAGGGCCAGTCCCGCAGCAGAGGCAGGAGCAGCCCTGGGCGTGGGACTCCTCCCTGGGCACAGGCTGAGGCCGTGCAGGGTTGTGGGTCCACAGGAAGGCTCTGCTCAGTGGGACCCACAGCAGGGCAGGGCCGTGGGGACCTGGAGCCCAGACCTGCCGCGGGTGTGAGGCAGGAAAGGGCTGCAAAACACTAGTGCAAGCTGTGAAAAGGCTTCTCCCGAGTGAGCTAGTTCATGTGGGCCACGGTGCTGGCGGAGCTAAAGTTTAGCAAAGCCTAAGATTAGGATTAGAAGGTGTAAGCCTAGAGCTGCATCTGTCATGGGGCTGCAAAGAGGCTGCAAACCCATGGAGCAGTCTGCACAAAGATTTCTCCCTCAGTGATTTGCAGAGAAATTTGGCTGAGCATCCATTAATGCAGAGGACAGGAGGAATTGCTGCATTGCCTGCAAGACTCAGCTTACTGTAAGCATCTACCAGATTCTCCAAGCAATCTTGTGTTCGTAGCTCATGGGAAGCACACCAGTAAATAACCATATCTGAACCGTAATTTTTTGCTGGACTGCGTAGTTTGTTCAGCACTATTTATTTTTACACTGGAACTACTATATTTTCAAACTCTTTTTGACTCCCATTGTGGAGGGTCATCAGAGATCAATACTGGAGTGATACTCATCTCCCTGAACCTTACTGCACTGACAGCTAAACTAGCACTGCTTTGTTTTTCTTATTGCTTCAGCTGCTAGTGAAAGGGGGAATAGAGAAGAGTCAGGAAATTCAGCCCAGGCACAATTCATTTTGCACACAAGCCACAGAAAAACCTCAGCAAGTGCTAATTATGTTTTTTAAATTGAGCTCTAACTGTTTATGTGTCTGTTTGCAAACAGAAAATTCCCTCCACACCCATGTACTTGAAGACACTGAGGTGGTACTGGAGCATGCAAATACATACTTGTCTATAAATTGTGTTCAGACTTTCCTCCTTAGTATGGTTATGAGAGTAAGAGTTTAACTTGCTTGGTCAGTCTCTCTTGACTTGAAGCTCTCTCTAAGCTATGAGGCTTCACACTCTTGTTTTCCATCTTCTCCCCACTCACTTCTGCAAGGAGCTCTCTGCTCTGCCAAGTGGGTCTGAGTTGCTGTGACAGGACTGGACAGGGACCTTAAAAGGTAGATGGTGTTTGGTTTTGACCTGCAGCTTCTACAATGGAGTTCTTTGCTGTGTTTTTCAAACTTCTCTACCATTTTGAAAGCACACTGTTGCTCATGGTGATCCAGTTAGGCACTCTGCAAAACAGCAGCATATTGAAATTAATAAAGATTAATTAATAAAGAATTAAAAGAAGGCAATGTAATTAATGCCAATCAACATGAACTTGTGGAAAACAGCACTTGTCAAAATGACTTGTAATCTCATCAGAAAGAAATATCAAGTAGAGTTGATTAAATATAATTGCATTGATGTGAAATTTGGTAGTTGATGACTCTTAAGTCTACTGGGGGTGTAAAGACAGGTAAAGGCTAGGAAATAAAGAAAGTCTCAGAGCTGAAATAAGGTCTTTACTTTGAAGAGAGTTAGCCATTACAGATTGAAGACTGGTAAAAGCCTATTAATGGCAATTTCTATAAATGTGCAATGCAGATCTGTGGCCTGTTATATAGGAGAGCAACTGTGGTGACCAATTGCACCAAAAAAAAAGAGAAAAAAATAACATAGATACATATTTGGTTACTTTTCCTTTATATGATATAGTACCTTCTACTACTAATGCAACATTTAAGTCTGTGGAAAGACATTGGTCAGAGTATGACGTGGTGTTCAAGCTTCATCTCTTTGAGAACAGGTGCAAGAAGTGTTTTGCCTTAGTTTAAACTTGAGTGAAATTGAGCTGGGAGAATTGTGGAGATTCCTTCAGGACACAGTTCCTTCCTTCCTTTCTATGCCCTTATTCTAGGTCAGATTTTAGGGTTTGTAATTTCCTTCTGACTAGCTTCCTACATCATGTTTTAGTATCCCTTAATCATCTCAGTTGCACCAAGGGGAAAAGTAGCTATTGCAATAATCTCTTTCTTCCACTTTCTTATCCAGTCCTTGCCTACCTAGTGTGGTGCAAAAGGGTCAGTTCTGATGAATTTTTTTTTTTTAACTTAAACCCCTTTCTCAACAAAAGTAGTGTCTTGTACAGAATCCTGTCTTTGCATTAGTGTGAAGACCTGCCAAGAACAGACAGGATAACTGGTCTGCACAAATTGCAGATTGTCATAGTGTGGCAAGAGGAACATGAAACACAAGCTGCAATGCTTAAAAATATGTAGTGATAAGCTTGCTGTGTTGTTTTGTTCTGTGTGATTGCCTTCTACTGAAGGCTTCTGAGGAAAAGGAATAAGCCAGGTGTGCTCTTGGCTGTGCCTTCAGTCTTTTGGCAAGCTCAGCACCTCAGTGCCACACCACTCAGGATGGTGGGTGTTTGTGTTTTTTTCCCCCCACTGTGATAATATGCCTTCTACTCATCCGTAATATGAGCAACCTCATTCAGAAGTTCAGAGAGAAAAAATGTATTTGCCTGTCAATTGTTTTGTCATTTTTTGAAGCTAGAAATAATGCAAAATCTTTCTTTATTTCTGTTTCTAATAAATCTGACTGACTGAAGCATCTCAGAAGTATCAAGCCTATCTTAAAGAAGGCTCTTCTGCTCCTCTTATGTTTCCACGTGTTGTCCCCCACTTTGTCTCCCGCTGGTCCATACCTCCATTACCCTGTCATCACAGATTATTTTTGACAGTACACGGATAGACATTGGGAGTGGTCCAGTTCCCACTGAGACCAATGTAAGTGTCTAACATGATGGAAGCTGGGTCAGGTTCTTTGTAAGGTGCCTGATAACTGTTGGGTGATATTTATTACTTTTAAGGTAACGTCAATGGATATTGCACTGCTTTGGAAAAGATAACCTTAGCTCAGGTCTTCATCTTCTTTCTGGAATAAGTTTACTTGTGGAGAAAGAAGGCTTTATCTCTACAGAAACTTTTTAAAGAACACTCTGTGAGGCATAGTTGATAATTAACTGGATGCCAGACAAGGTAGTTTAGATAATAAAATAAGAAGAACTCATACTCATTAACTCTATATTCCTATTAAAATCAATTTTATTTTCTCTCTCTCTTTTTCTTTTTGGCATTTGGATTATAAATTGTACACAATGTCATGGGCCACTGGACAGTCATCTGAGTGCAGCTTGCTTTGAATAAATGATGCTGAACAGCATTAGGCAAGCCTTGTTCCTTTACAGAGATAATTTTTAATTTAAATTTTGTTTGAACTAAAAACCAGGAAAGGAACTAATTAAAATTATTAAGAGGTATTTCAGTTGGCAAAATCTGTCAGTAAGAAAGAGAAAAAATCTATCTGCCACAGAATGTTCTGGCACCATTTGTACTGAAAGCCTTTGTGTTATGATCTTGATTGACAGCTGGAGGAGAAGGAATTACCTAATCAGTAATATCAAATCAATACTTTTATGCACAAAGGCATTATGAATAGCATTAGGGGAGCTCCTTTCTCTGTAAAATAAATATTAGCTTAATGTTTTCTTAGGTTTTCATCACATATATTTAATGCTGTTGACACACTTTTCTTTGTGTTCTGCTCCTCCTAAGTGTCCCTGAACCAGTGGCCACAGTAACTCTTACTCGCTGTATGTTCAGTTACCTCCAGCACTGCCTTACTAGGGCTGGTTGCTAATGAGCATCGTTTGCTGGTTCATTTGTACAAGGTCATTCTTAATTTCATTCTGGTTTTAATGCCAGCTCAGCATTGAAGAATCTCAGCACTAACATCCCTAGGGTGTTTTGTTTTTTGTCTGAGAGGAAAAAAAATGGAATATATACATATTTAAATATAAATAGTATTTTGTTTAGCATTTAGCTGGTGTGTCATCTTGCCAGTTTGTTATTTATTTATTCATCCTGTAATTGTTGAAATATGAAATTTTACCAATTTGTGGCTGTGCACTACATGTCTGAGTCCTTCCTGTATACATTCTAGTTCTGCAGACAGGATCTTAAAAATGCCATGGATTTATTGCTGTCTTTCTGCCTGTGGGCTGGTGGCTGGAGTGTTATTTGCATATCATTACATAGTTCTGCCCTTGTTGTTAATAAATTAATTGTGTGTCATTGTTCTACTGGCTGACAGAGCCCTATCTGGCTTCATCTCTTTCTAAGGGCTGATTAGGAAGCCCTGTCTGTATCAGCCTGACTTTCACAGAGCCTCCACTGCAGTGGTGAAGGGACTGACTGAGCAGCAAGAAACCATGGCCAGAACTGCTGAATAGTTGAACATTGTTTGCTTTTTAGCAATGTGCTATCTTGGAATTAAGACTAAAAAATATTAAGTCACATTTTAAGGCCCATTAGCATTATGGAACCCATAAAGCCATGAGAGAGTTTCTTTGGCCCAAACATTCCAGTTTTCATCCCTCAGGAAACATAGAGCTATGTGCGCACCTGTTGCGCTGCTCACCTACACCTGAGCTCCCTTGGGCACTGCAAAAATGAGTCACAAATGACACAGTTCTCTTTCAGCTTGAGCAGTGCAGGTTAGCAATGGGAGAATAATAATCTTGTGAATTTGAAAGCAGAGGTAATTTGGTCACGATAACTGGAGGGCAGTAAAAAAGCTGCCTCTTTTGCCAGCATTTCAGAGTGGAAACTGCTGGAGGGTTCAGGGTTTACCAGTCTGGATGATATGCAAAGGATTAAATGGTACCTTGCAACACCTTGCTAACTTGTCCATTTGTTGTATAGAATATTTTTTTGAAAGTTATTTACTGGGCTTCCTTCTCCAGTCACTTCAGTGCCAACTCAAAAATTACTTATGTAGCCATTTAAAGGGAATAGGAAACCACTTTTGGAAATTCAGTTCCTAAGCAGTATTGCAAGGAGTTGGGTGAGACTTGGTGAATCATCTAGTTATGACAGGGTCATGGAACTAATTAATAATTCTGTCACAAATGATACATCAGCTGGAGAAAGCAGCACTGAGAAACTGGATACAGGTTAAATGCTTCTTATCCTTAAACCTGCCATAACATGAAGCAATCAGGCTCAGTTGTCACTACTTTGTGAGTAGTGTAGGGGTGGCTCAGCC
>WEIT01002029.1:114300-165682 GCA_013389985.1 Dryoscopus gambensis | reverse complement strand
CACCGGAGTCCCGGGGCCGCGATGAGCGCTGAGTGTCCCGGGGTGGGCCGGAAAGCGGGACGGGCAGCGGTTCCTCCGCCTCCTTCGCCAGAAGCCGTCTATCATCTCCCGCAGGGCCGGGCTGAGCTCGGTTGTGCGGGCACGGCTCCTCCGGCCGCGCCTCGGCAAGTTGGAGACCGGCCGGAGAAGCAGCCGTGCTGCTCCTGTGTGATCATGAGCATCAGTCTCCGGGAGGAGTGTCCGGGTGGCCCTCGTGTGGTTTTGCCCCCTTTGCCGCTGCCGCCTCCGAGTGCGGCCGGGAGGGAAGGGGGATACGCGAGGGCAGCCCCACTCCGAGCTGTTTTGGTTACTGTGCTCTGCCCTCGCTGCTCAAGGACAGCCGATTTGGTCATAATGAAGTGTCCCAGCATTGCTGTGCTTGTCAGAGGCCAAGGCGGGGGTAGCAAATGGCCTTGGAGCAGTTTTGCAGCTTGGCTTTGTCTGGAGCCAGTGTTAATGTCCGTGTTTAGTAGCACTGCATGTGCCCTTAGTTCGTGAACTTTGGCGTGCCCAGCCCGTGCTCTCGTGTCGCTTCCCTGCCCCACCTGGAGCACTGGCTCTGGGGCTCCCAACACGAGGCCAACAAGGACCTGCTGGCACAAGGCCAGGGGAGGCCACAGAGATGCTCTGAGGGCTGGAGCTCCACTGCTCTGAGCCGGGCTGGGAGAGCTGGGGGTGCTCACCTGGAGAAGAGAAGGCTCCAGGTGATCTCAGAGCCCCTTCCAGTGCCTAAAGGGGCTCCAGGAGAGCTGGAGAGGGGCTGGGGACAAGGGCCTGGAGGGACAGGACACAGGGAATGGCTTTCCACTGCCAGAGGGCAGGGTGAGGTGGGATATTGGGAAGAAATATGAGGGTGGGGAGGCCCTGGCACAGGTTGCCCAGAGAAGCTGTGGCTGCCCTGGATCCCTGGAAGTGGCCAAGGCCAGGTTGGACGGGGCCTGGAGCAACCAACTAGACTGTAGTGGAAGGTGTGGCTGCCCATGGCGGGGGAGTGGAATGAGATGGGCTTCCAACCCTTCTGTGATTCTTTCTCCTGCTTTGGAAACAAGGCCTTTCTCTCTCCGAAAGGCTTCTGGAATTTTGTTGGTGCCAGAAAGAAACAGGGATTGTTCTTCCACTTGTGCTTCTCCTGACTTGAGCCCCTTTCCTGCTGCTGTGTTAATGTTAAGGGAGAACAAGCCTCTTCTCTCCCCCTTCCCTGAATGATCATGCTCTCAGTGGGAGAAGAGTGCATGCAGATAATTTATCAGTGCTTACATGGTGAGGACTGTCCTGTGGGTCAGATGGATTGGGAAACACCTTATGGGATATATGTTGATCTCATAATAATCCTGGTCTAAGTATTGAATCAACCAGAAGAATGAAGCACTCGGGGGTGTGCATGAAAAGTTATGGGAAAAGATTTATGAAAACAAGTTTTTATTCTACTGTTATTACTATTATTATTATTATTATTAGTGCTTAATATTCTGGTTTCTCCTTGTATCAAAGTGAGGGAGGAGAAGAGAGGAGAGGAAAAAAATCCTGAATTAATGCATGTTTTTGAAAGTTCTGTCCTTAGCATTTTGACAGGTTTGATATGTGGTTTTATCTAAGGCTGCATTTTAGGGTGGAGGCAGGGAAAAGGGACAGAACTCCTTGAGGAGAGTTGGCTATTTTCCTGTTCTGACAGTTTGCTGGTATTAGCTGTTGGTAGAGGAAACACCCACCTAATCAGAGTCTTCAAACTTTCTGAGCGTGTTTTTTTTTTGTTATTTGTTTGTTTGTTTGGGCTTGTTTGAGGTTTTCTAGAATTACTCCAGTGCTTATTGCAAATGCAAAGCTGAACTTGGGTTTTCAGGGATTTCTCAGCGCTGTTCAGCTGTTTTCTTGGAATTATGGTCCAGAGACAGCAGTGGGTGGGCAATGGGCTCTTGGGAGACACAGCTGTGGGGACTGAGGAGTCTCGTGATGGCAAGGGAACAGGGTGCACAGGAAGTCTCTGGAATGAGAACAAAGCTTCTTGGGCATTTCTGGTGCTCCAAAGATCTAAGTCTGCCCCAGTTGTTCAGGGATGATGTTCATTTTTAGTTGGCAGGTCTGCCTTGTCCCATCAGGACAGGTGATATTAAGCTGGATCTTCAGCCCTTCCTAGGAATCAGCTGGTATTACCACACTTACCCGAAAAAAGAGAGATGGCTGAATTTTTTGGGCTAGTTTGTCACTTCTTCTTTTGAGGAAATCTTCTGAACTGTTATGTTGAAAACTTATTGTGGCATCTTACCATCTGTTTCTTTCTTTTTCAGGGCTGGTTAAAAACTTATGGCTACTTACTTCCATCTGACAGCCAAATGTCTGCCTTGCAGTCGGGAAAAGCTGTGCAGTCTGCAGTTGCCACTATGCAACAGTTTTATGGAATCCCAGTAACAGGAGTTTTGGACCAGACGACTATTGAGTAAGATTAATACAGGCTACTTTTGTCTTTGTCTTTCTTAATGCATTGTCATATTTGCTGGGTAATTATTCCAGGTGCAAGAAGTCCTGAAAAGGCATAGATTTGCCTGACTGACTGTACCAGAAAAGTCTTGATTATTATAAGGTGTCTCTAACAAAAACGTATGGACAATTCCATTTTTCTTTTTGCCAACAGTATTTTTTGTGAGTGTGAGGAGAAGCTCTTGTTACAGTTGTTCTTTGAACACAGATCCCCATTGCTGGTGCACAATCAAAGCATGAATCCTGTGAGCTTCTGAAAGTGGAGGACATCAAGGGTCTCATTTATTTCCATGTCTGTCTGAATTTAGGTCAAAGTTCTGGCTCTAATTTCTGGTTAAAATTCCACTCTATTTCTTAATTAATTGGATTTATGTATCTCCGTAGATGCTATTCGTGGAGAGGCACAGTTTGTGCACAGTTTGCACATCGATCACAGTTGATGCACAGTGAGTTTGAACTGAAGTGAGTTATTGTAGTCTGATGACAATAGTCAGGACTACTTAACTGCCCATAGCTGCCATTTATTGGACATTAGATGTTCTCTGCTGTATGTTGACCATGTGTTGTTGTTTGTGATCAGAGTTTTGGCAGCTCAGAAGCATTGGTGTAAATCACCAGGGCTGGAGGGACTTTGTTCTTTAGTCTTCTCTTCAGTGTGGGCTGCAAAGGGTGGTGTGAAAGTGGCTCCTTGTCTGGTTGTCGTGTAGTGGCTGGATCCATCTGCTGCTGGTCTGGAGAGCATCTGCTGACTAAAGCAGGATAAAAGAAGGTTTTCCTAAGGCTTTATGGGAGAAAAAGCGTCTCATGGTGAGCAAAAGCCCAGTGGAACTTGCTTAGGCCCTGCCTAGTTGTCCCTTCCCCTTGCTACGTTAGCAGACCCTTTCAGAGCATGCTCTGCCTGGTTCTTCATCTCTTCTCTTGGTGCACACTGCTGGCAAAAGGGACACGGTAGTACAAAAGAAAGGGCCACAAAGTAACCAAATAATGTAAAGAACAAAGGGCTTTGATTTTATGCCTTCCAGACTGCAAGAAGAGGGAGAAACAGCAGAAAGTAGTGAATTGGACAGGAGGGGATCATCCTGGGCTGAGACTACCTCTCCAGTGAACGTAAGATTCCCTCCTCAGGAAGAGCTCCTTGTTCTCATTTGAGGGACAGAGAAAATCCTGTTTGCTTTTCAAATGAGTTGAGAACAAAATGCTTTTTAAAGGTGGGAATTTTCCACCTGAGATCTCTTTGCCATTAATAACACGGTTTGTAGGTGAATGCCGAAGCAGAGCCATCGAGCAAGGCTCTGTGTGTGCAGTTGGTGTGTAGAAGCTTGGATTTGGGGTGCTGATGATTTGGAAGGAGATGAGGAAAGAAGGGGCTGTGATATTGGAGTGCTAGTTTGGAAAGTTAAGGAGGTGCTTCTACTGCCTTGTGGGTGACAGGGGAAAGGAGCAAACTGCATGTGGGAGTACCTGCTTTAGTAACTGAAAGTTTTTCTGAAGGAAAGGAAGATGTTGCCCACATTTTCGTGAGTTTGTATTTATGGGCAGGGGTCGATCAGTGCATGAACACCCAAAGGCTGATGAGTGAAAAACCTGGATGGTTCCCACTTCTGAAACTCAAGTCGCCAAAAGCTTGAGACCTCAGCTGCGACCAAACTCTGGTGTGCTTTGGAGGCATGTTGGGTTGCTCTGCCTCCATCTGTCCAGAGTCAGTGGGTCCATATGTTGTATGGCAGGGTGGAATTTGCCTAGAAATAGCATGAATGGAAAAAGAGGTCCAGATTGCTGTTAGCTGTGAGCCTGTCGTTTGAGCTGGAGGGGCATTTGCCTGGGCACTGTTGGGCTGTCACTTCCTCAGACCTGGTTGTGGAAGCTGAGCAGAAGGAAAAGAGGCAGGCTGCCTCCAAGGGCTCTGAATTACTCAAGCATTTACTAAGCTGTTGTTTCAGTCTGCGTTATGAGTTTTGAGACTGCAGTTACGGATTTTTCTGTCACGTCCATCAGTGTCGTAAGTTCTGTCTCTTTAAAGTGACTGTAAGAATCAGAGTTACGCAAAGTTATTATTTTCTGTGGTTTCTTTGTTAGGCAACAAATTCTGCATATTCTGCCTATTCTATTTACACTTATTATCAAAGCCTAAAGTTTCTCATCTCCTTTCCCACATGCCCTCGAATCCTGAGCTTGTTTTTTCCTCCAGGATTGGTACCCAAGTGTGTGGAAGCCACCATGCAGGTGCTGCTAGTGGAAGATGGAAAGAAACACCACCACTGGTGATGATTTTTGGTACCCAAAAGGAAAGTTGGGTGGGGGTCCATTCAGTAGAGGGTCTGTCTTGAGGCTATGTAGTTTCCTGTAAAGAGAGCAGGGAGAATATGGCAACTGATGGTGCCTCAGCAAATTTTGTGTCTGCCTGCAGCTGGTGGGCTGAACTGTGGTTTTGCTGAGCAGCTGGGCAAGGATATAGTCCTGGAGCATGCTGGAGAGAAGGCTCACTAGTGCTGAACAAAAGTGGTGATTTGTCTTTGTCATGGTCAATCACATGGCCTTGGAGGGAATCAAGAAATGATCTTACTTATATTGGAAGTGTCTTGTGCTTTGACTTGAGCCTTTTGTGCCGGTCTCTCACCTTGGGGTGCACCAGAGCTGTTTAAAGATACCACTGCCACCAGCTCAAGAGTAGGGGATTGAGAGTGACAGCTTCCTCTCCTTAGGAGAGCCTTGCGAAGGACTTGGAGCCTGAGCTGGGGAAAGCAGCTCTATCTGGACAAGAACTGGATGTCACTGCTTTTTCGAATTTGGAAATTGCCTGTTTTCTGATGCCAAGCAGCTGGAGGAATGCAATAGTCTGTGCCTCAAGAGTGCCAAGTATAAAGTTTGATGATCCAGTGTTCCCATTTAAAAAAATGAGGGGGGGAGAGCAACCATAAGTATCTGAATCTTGCTTCAAGTAATTGTCTTTTGTTGTTTCTGGTGTCATGATTTCCCCTGGAACACAGAGAAGGTTATCCAAACTGCTCAGTAGAGAGTGACTGTCATAAAGCTCAGCTACAGATGATTAATAGCAGCAAGCTACAGCTTCGTGGATATTTTGCCACAGACCTGCCCTGCTGAGATACTGTTATTACTCTGGATTTGTACCCTGGCCCTTGTGATTAGACCAGGGCCTGTATGTCTGGGAAGTAAGTTGAATCAGGGAACTGATCCAGATAAACATTCTCAGCTTGATGTTAGCTCAGGCTATCAACAGCTCGGGTGCTGCTGGGCTCCAACCAGGTAGCTGGGCTCTGTTACTTGGCTTCAGACAGGCAGTAGCTGAGCTCTGGAACAAACAGTGGTAGAATATGGGAGTTCAAACAGCCCTGAGTGAAATGGGTGTGAGAGAGGAGTTTGGGGCCATGGGCAGCATGAGTCTCTCAGCAGCTCTACCTTGGAAGCTTTGGCTCAAGAAGTCTTAGGTGTCAGTATTGCAGCTTCCTCTGGAACAGCCCCATGCCCTGTGCCTGTGCCTGGAGCTGGCAAAGGGGCAGGGAATTTCACTGTTGGAGGGAATTCGCTTCCTGTGGAGTCTGTGTGCAGCTCTGGCTTTGATAACAGGGGGCTGAACTGTGTGGGGGTGAATTCCTGTGGCCAGCTGGGCAGAGGGCAAGTGTTGGGAACTTGGCAAGGTGTTCTTACAGGAAACAGATGCTGAGGTGTGAGGTCCTGCCGGTGTGTCAGCACTGCCCTGGACAGACCCAGTGACTTCTCTACACATGTAGGCTGGTTTGGTAGTACTGCTCTGTTAATTTTTTGTCTTCTAGATGATACTAGTAAGGATAAAACAGAAGGTCATTTTCTGACTATAGTCAGGGCCTGTTGATCGTGATGTTCAGACTGCTGGAGTTCTCATGAAGCTCAAGATTAACAGTATGGCTTGTGTAAGGTTATAATAAAAACATTGTATCATAACATAAGAGTGGAATTTTAAAAAAACCCTGAAAACTCAAGAAATATCTGGGAGAACAAAGGTGACAGGAAGCGTGAGGTCTCTCTAGGAAAGTGCTAGAAGCAATACAGAAGAGCACAAATAAAGGACACTTGGAAAAACACAGTGCGTTCAGGTTGAATTAATATTTCTAAAAGCAAATCTTAGATGTACTGCTTTTCTTTGAAGGTGGCAGCAGTTGTGTGGGCAAGACAGATTCGATTTCTACAGGTTGCCTGGATTTCTGAAAGATATACAGTGCTGATAAATGTGAGGTGATGTAAGTGGGGAAGATCTGTGCTGGCTTTATATACACAGCTTGGGTTCTTGTCAGGTACAGTGCAATGTGTATAACAACTCTCATTTGCTCTGTTCTTGGTGGGGAGACGATGACAGATGACTGCTCTGGAATTTATAAGCAACCAGAGTTACATATAGGAAGTGGAATCAGAAAAGGGCTGCGTGGCTGCCTGAATTGGTAGCAGGTTTGTGTGTTCTGAAAGAATGTTCTAGGGAGGCACAGTGTTTGTCTGGTTGGTTTTAGTTTAAAAGGTGTCCTGGCAAAAAGTCTTGTAAACCATCTACTGGTGATGGGAGACTCTCCTGAAGGTCTGGGGCTAATATTTTTTGGTGAGTAAGGTGTACATTGTTTAGGCACAAGCATGGACTACTTGCCATTGGCTGGCTGCAGTTGATGGAGGAATGTCTGCATTTGAAGACCAAAAGTTATCCCCTGGGTGGCCAAGGATGTGGGAGAAACCTTACTGAGGAGGGAGAGAATTTGGTGTCCTGTGTGAGAAATGGGCCAGGACTGGCTACAATGCTTTTCTTGTGTGTAACGAGGTAGTGGCACATCCTTCAAAGTGTTCTTTGCCATCAGAGTAAGTGGGCCAAATGCATGAAATGCCTGGAGAACTCCAGGAGCTGAGGCAGTGCCTTAGGGAGGCTGTGGCCAGAAACTGCTTGCGTTATTCATGGGCTCTGCTCTCCTGTCCTGGGCTGCTCTGCAAAATCTTAAAGGAAGTGACTGGGGACCTGTGGAGACCACTACCTGTAGTTCCTCAGTCTCTGTCCTTGTCTCCTTCTTCCCCAGCTGCCACATGCAGTGATGGGCAGATTTGTTCCTCCATAAGCTACTTCTGGCTTCTCTGGGGTGTGCCCACCGTATTTTGAGGAACTGTCAGAGAATCGTTGAGGTTGGAAGGAACGTCTTGAGATCATGTACTCCAACCCTCTGCTCAAACAGGGACATCTAGAGCAGGTTACCCAGGACCATTTCCAGTTGGGTTTTGAATATCTCTGAGGATGGAGATTCTGCCACTTCTCTGGGCAACATCTGCCAGTGTTTGACCATCCCCAAGCTGCTGCAAGAAAGAAACAAAAGAGCTGTCAAGGCTGGAGGTAAAGGAGGTAGGGAAAGAGAGTGGACTTCTCTGATAATATTGCCTGGATCCCTGCACAAGGGACAGCATCCTTTGCTCTTCCAGTTTACTTGGCAATAGAGACTAGAATTTCCTACATCCTGAGTGACATCAAGGGTCAGGGATTATGGGGAGAACGTAATGGAATTTGGTGTGTGTGACCCAGAGACTGGAGGGATCTGTTCTGGTTGTTCCAGGTGAAAGCCTTAGTTATTATCTGGGAGGGTTGTGTTTGCACTTGTTCAGTTTTACCTAGTGAGGTATGAACTGGATTTTTTTTTCAGTGGCACAGGAGCACTTTACCAAATGGAGAGTGGCTCCAGTAGGTGATAGGTGAGTTTGATCCCAGGGCACACCCACCTGCAATTTTGATTTGGGTCTCTTGTGGCATTATCATCATTAAGCTCTTGTCAAGCATAGGGGCTACCTGAGCTGGAATCTGTGTTTCCAAAAGGAAGAATGAAGTGGTTTTGGTGTGCTGAGGTATGTGGATTGCCAGCAGAGGTGGGGTGCACAGCCCTGCGCAAAGAGAATAAACCTGACAGAGGGAGGACTGAACCCTTCTTGGGGTCAGCACCATCTCTCAGAGGTCTTCCAGTCACCCCCTGAGTTCTTTGGAATCTCTTTTCCAAACTGTTTTGTAGCTTGTTTTTTTTTCCTTTACTTGCAGGTGGATGAAGAAGCCTCGGTGTGGAGTTCCGGATCATCCCCACCTGCGTCACAGCCGGAGGAAAAAGCGGTATGCGCTCACTGGCCAGAAGTGGAGGCAGAAACACATCACCTACAGGTACAGCCCCCTCCCTCCCCTTTTTTGATGGGGAAGAAATGATCTGTACTTGTTTGGCCTGCAGAATTTGTAAGTACTTTTAAATTGAAACCGGATCCTCCCTATAATATCTAGTCCAGGCTTTCATTCTCAGAATGTGGTGGAGTGGAATACTTTCAGAGCACTGGAGTAACTGAGGAGTCTGTTATCAATTAGAAAATAGCTGATCAGTAAAGGCACCTAAATGCCAGCCATCAGTTGTGTAATTTTGGCAGGAAAATCTTAGTAAAAGGCCCTTTTCCTTCCATTAGAAATCTGAGGCTCTAGCCTTTAGATTGTGTGTCACCTTTAACAAACCATTAAAGCAGAAGGAACATCACTGTTTGGGGACGAGATGCTTTCTCCTTCTACTGATTTGCAACATTTATTTTTGCAGAGGTTTTACTTTTGCTCCTGTCATAGAGCTCTTGCTTTTGTCCAGGCTTAGGCCAGCTGAGGTTAGGCCAGCTGGAGTGAGCTGCAGGTGTCAAGAGAGTGTTGCAGAGGGGCGATAGTTTCCCAGAGATGTGTTCTGAGTCAGTCAGGCCATTTTTTAAAGGCGATTGCTGACAGATGGCCAGTGGAGGCTTCTGGCAATAAGAACGTCACTTCAAAATAAAATTAACCCACCCTCTAGTGGAAATTACAGCCTTTTAAATTTTTTGGAGGGGAAAGGAGATTGCAAAGAAGTGAAAATTAGGGATATAGGCATTAGGTCTGGGTAAGACTAAGACAGAAGGAAAGTCTGTGCTGAAGAGGTAGAAATGTGAGTGACCGGCATGAGGAAAGTGATGGAATGTGTAGGAAGGGACATGATGGTGTGAAGGGAAGAGGATCAGGGACTGGGACAGTGTCACTTATGCCAAGAATTCTGAGAAAGAAGGAGGATGCTTCAAGTAACAGTGAGGGACTGCAAAGACTGGGAGGGGGGACTTATTCTGGGGACTAGTTCAAAGCTTCCACCAATAACAATTACTTTAACTCAAATTGTAAAGGGACACCTTCTGTATGCGAAGGTCTGAGTCAGATCCTTCTTCTCACCTTTTCTGGACCTTAGGGAAAAGTGGTTTGGAATCATATAAATAAAATATGTCTTAAGCATATGCATAAGCAAGACAAGCAGATTGGCAGATGGCTGCACTGCTGCCTTTGTCAAAGCAGTAGTTGTTTAGCTTTCCAATTTCAGTATTTGTAGTGTGCATTCAAGTGATGGGTGTCTTGATTCACCACTGAATGTGTTAGAGTGTGTTTATATCAAATTCAGCCAGCTTCATTAAGGACTGAAAATTGTTCCCATGACACAGATTTTTCATGTTTCCTAATAGATCGTGTTCAATAGATCATGAGACTATTATATGCACACGCACAAAACACCTCATGAACAGCATTTATGTGCAGTTAAATGCCCCTTACTCTCCCCAAACTCTCTGTCTTTAGTTGTCATGGACAAAACTGGCAGATCCATCACTCTTATGAGCTCTAAAATATTTTAAGTAATTTGGAGCATGAAGCAGGTCGTATAAGTAAGGTTGTGTAGTTTTTGTTTCTCAAAATGAATTTTAGTGGTCATGTTTTTTTCATGTAGTAGATTCCATCTTAGCATAACTTCAGACAAAAGCTGAAGTAATTTACATTTTTAAAAAATTACTCAGCTGTCTACACCCAGATTCAAAAGGTTGCCAGGTTCTTAGGAAGTGATCCAACATCAAAGCGTTATGAAGATTCTTGTTAATAAATGTAGACTTCAAATCGGGGTGGTAGTTTTGTTGGTAACTTTCTTTGTAACAGCAAAACTTTGCATGCACAGAGTAGTACCTGCAAAAAACTTCCCTTTGGAAGTTGAAACTGTGTGGCTATATATTGATAAGTCTCAAATGTATTTTGGAAATTGAAACACCCCTTCTTTCTCATCCCCACAGTGTACACAACTACACGCCCAAGGTTGGCGAGATTGATACAAGGAGAGCCATTCGTCAGGCCTTTGATGTTTGGCAGAGAGTGACACCACTTACCTTTGAAGAAGTCCCTTACCATGAAATTAAAAATGACAGAAAGGAGGCAGATATTATGATATTTTTTGCTTCTGGTTTCCATGGAGACAGTTCTCCGTTTGATGGAGAAGGTGGATTCCTGGCTCACGCTTACTTTCCTGGACCGGGAATTGGAGGAGACACTCACTTTGACTCAGATGAGCCATGGACCCTGGGAAATTCTAATCATGATGGTAAGAGTGCAGGTCATCTTTCCCAAAAAGGATAAGTTGGATGTAGACACACTGACAGGCTTTCAACTAGAAAGTATTTGCTTGGTGGAGCTTTCACCTCCCATACAATGGTTCAGATGCTTTCTAAACATGTATTCTATCTTAAATGGGAAAAAATATTATTAGTTTGTTTGTGGCTGTACATGGTGTGCATTTTAGGAGTGAATAGAAGAGAGTGTCTGCTGGCTTATTACATCTCTCAAGATTTGGGCCTTAATTGCAACAAAAACCCTGACTCTGGGAGGGAAAAGATGAACAAGAGTGTTGAAATTGTATCAAATGGAATACTTATCAAGGGCAATTAGAGTCAGTTGTAATGGTGAATAGAAAGTTGAGAGTGAAGGCATTTGAATGTTGTTTTGATCCATATTTGTTTTCTTATGCTCTGAAATTCCTCCTCCTGTCAGATTCTCACACTCTGGAATTCCTCCTTCTGTCAGAGGTTGGGGCTGGCTGATTAGTTAAGGGAGACTGATGGTTGGGACAACTGTTTTTACCTGATTAAGCATGGAGAGTTTCAGCATCTTCCCAGCTTTATCTCACTCTCTAAAGGCAATGAACCCTTTCTGTTCTATTTTCAAACCTTTGATTGAGGAGAGTGGCACCTTGTAAAAAGTTTAAGCTGGTGATCAGAATTTCACAGTGGCCTCACAAAATATCTCTCCAATTTCAACAGTCATAATGGTTTGGGAAGAATGATGTGTCATTCAAAATCATGTTTTGATATTTTGATAAGGATTAAAAGTTTACTTGGACTGTAAATATGTCTTGATTTTTAAACTGTATAAAAACAGCAGTGTTGTTGTGCCCACGATGCCTAAGGACATATGCAGAGGTGATGTCTTTCATTAGACCAAAGAGTATCTTTTGAAAAGAAGAAAAGCTTTCAGGCATACAAGCCACCTTCAGGCCTGAAGGCGACAGCTTGCTGTCAGGCTGGATTGCAAATGGGGAAAATCCCTCAGAGTTGTGAGTCAGTATCAGATCATCTTTGACAGGAAATGGAGCTGTCAGGTTCAGCGAGGGAGTGCTAATTTGTAGGAAAGCAGAAATGATATGATATTTGTCTTTGTAGGGAAAAAGAAGTAATGTTTCCTGGCATGTGTAAATGACTAGAGGGGGAGTGGGCTGAGAAAGAGAGAACTGGGGCGTGGAGAGGGGGAGAGTGTGGAGGCTGTGGGAGGTTTTAGTGTGACACAGAAGCAGTGTTTCGCTGTCTTGAAATGCTAGAAATTTTTATTCCTAGGTTTGTGGCTGGAGGGCTCCCTCCAGGATCAGGAGTGACAGACAGTCAGAGACTGAGTGGTTACCTTGTGAGAGCTGCAGCAGGGAGGTGTGTCTGTGTGTGCCAGTGCTCTGTGCCACTTCAGTCTGGTCTCAGTAGTTATTTGAGCTCAGCTGTGCGAGTGTGGGAGGCCCAGGTATTGGGTGTGACTGCCCAGGAAAGCCCACATATGAGACCTGGGAGTGCTGGTGTCTGGGGTAGTCTAGGTCCTTACAGGAAGGTGGAAGGGAAGGTTTTGACAAGTTGTACTTGTTTGTTTCTATTCTCATTTTCTGCACAAAAGGCTTCCTTCTGAGATAAGCTAAGCAAGGTTGGGAGCCAGCTTAAAGACTGGCAGGGATGACTGCAGAAAGCTTTCCATCCTTTGGTAGGGTGTCTACCATAGGTGATCACTTCTTTGAGGATTTTTGTTGATGCAGGTTTTAGGATGGTGCTTGAGAGCAATGCATACAATGAGTAGAGGGTCTCTCTTTTTACAACAGCTATTCTTTATGCTATTCTTACCCATGTGGGTCTTTCAAAAACATAATGTATTTTTCTGCTGTGATGAGTGACTGTCATGAGTGATATCCTCAAAGTGCATGAATTGGTATTCGAGGGGCTGGTGTGCACTGTGTAAGAAGAACTGAAATTTCCTATTCAGAAGATGTCACCTGTGTATTTATTTGCTTTCACACAACTGTGCTGCATAGACTGGGCTGCACAGGCTCTTTTAAAAAGTCACCAGCGAGGTTGTTGAGAATGGTGGGGTTGTATTTGTCCCTTCCATCTGGGGAAAGTGTTGATGGTAGAAGGGGAATTTGATGTTTTGAGGGTGGCAGGGGTAAGGTTCTAGTCAGAGCATTATAGATGTGTTGTGTGAGGAATTTGGGTTTGCCTGCATCCTTACCTTTAGTGCGCAGTTGTGAAGGTGTCACAACTTCCTCACTGGATGATCCAGACCTCTTTAGGGTGGGGTTTCCTTCTGTTTCACTATTCCTTGTCACTGGAGCTCTCACTATGCTTCAGGTTCTCACCTCTGGTGTGTTCTATTTGAAATGCTTTTAGCAGGGCTTGAAGAGTTTCTTCTTGGTCAGAGGTTTCCTACTCAGTTCACTGCCTATTTTCATTGAAAATAAGGTATTAGTGGGGACAATATCATCTGTTCAGTAGGAAGTATTTCTTCAAACATGGTCTTGCTCGTCCTTAACATGTATTTTGTGGCAACGGGGTTGATCAATCTGGAACTGAAGAAGCCTCAGTGAAAGAGTAAAAAAGCTCTACCAATAAATCATTAGCAAAGCTCTCATCTATTCACATGCAAAAGAGGAACTGGTTTGGCCATTCAGTATCTGTTCAATGATTATAAGAAGCTTGAAGTAAGATTGAAGTAACAATGGTATCTTCACATCAACCCACAAAATATCACAGTGTAAAATGTTCCATTCTGGACGAGAATGTGTATTAGTTGAAGGAAAAATTTGAGCAATTTGCCTTGGAGTTCTCTTAGCCTCGCAGTTGTGAAGGTAGATCTCCTGTCAATGGATCAGAATGCTGAAACTGGTGCCATAGATCCTTAGAATATTTGGCGGACCTCTTACCCATATAGTTTTATTACAGTTACTACAGTCTGATCTGAAGCTTTGCTTCTGTGTCTGCATTTGTTACACTGTATTGTGGCACCTGCAGAGGTCCAGTCCATCTGTGTTTGGAAGCAGCTGTCTCCCCACAGGAGAGCTGTTTTGCAGTCTTCACTAGCAGTACAAATTATATGGATAAAAGTGAAACGTTTCACATGAAATTTTATCCGGTCAGGAAAAATAAGAATGATTTGAGCAGATCTTTCTATGCAAACAGCCATCTCCAATTTGTACATGGAGAATGTGGTGTATCCTGTTGATGAAAGCTTCTGTCTTGTAAAGATGCCTTGTGGTAATCCACTGGGGTTATTGGCAGCTTTATCATCCCAGCTGGGGGATAGTTAGTTGGGATTTATATACTCATTATCATTTTGCATTGTCATTATTATACTGATGTCGCCCTTGTGGACAGCATGGCCACTACCATGTCCCTTAAAATTATTGGTGTAATCGTAATAGCTGTGATGCTGTTGGTTGTCCTCTTGAGCCCTTGGTAATAGGGGCACATGCACCAACCCTTCTGTTTTCTTCTGCTGTGAAGAATGATCCCTGCATAGGCTTTCAAAGTGAATGCAAAGTTTCCTTCCCCCTGGATATTAGTTACAGTTCCACTCAGGCATTCAGTTTCTTTAGCTGAGTAAGACGGTACTTTCAATCTATGATTGCTGATTTATCTTCATAATTGTACTGCCTTCTCTGGCATTCTCATAAGCAAGCTGTGGAAGATTAATTTAGATAATCTTATGATGAGGATGGGCAAAAGATAGGAAGTTGAACTCCTGGAGCAGTTCTTATTACTTGGGATCATGGGATACAGAATTCATTTGTTTTCCAGTGATAATGTTGATGGCAGCAGCTGGGACCATGAAGCAGAACATCGGAATTTGGAGGAACCAAGGCAAATCAGAGAAGTGATGTGGCAAACAAGACGCAACTGAGAAAGAGGGGGAGTATGTTTTTTACATTTAGAGATAAATCACCTACACAGCCACACATGAGGAGCTGCTGGCATGGTCACAGTGGTGGGACTTACCTCATGTTTTCCCTGGAAGGTGCTCTTCAGTCGGAATGAAAGCAGCTCTTGTTTTTTAGCTGGTCCCAGACTTGTTAGGCTTGCCTGGCACATGGAGGCAGGCGAAGCCATGTTTGGAGTCCCTGTCTCTCAGCAGGGCCTGGGGTGTAGCTGCTCCCCGGCCACTGGGCCTCTCTTGGCTGCTCAGACACAGAATTTGGTCACCTACGTGTGTCAGCACAGTCTCAGTGTCCCAGCTGCTGGTTTTGTCAGAAGGGACACCAGACTTTCCTCTACTTTCTTGAAGTTTTGGGCATTTTTTACTTGAAATGTGCTGTAGAAACAGGCAAGCAGGCTTTGAACTGCCCATGTCAAGACTCATGATGCCGACACATTGCTCAGGCAGCAAAAGCCTGAAAGGGGGTGAGCAAACTTGCCAGTGCTGGGATCTCTCTCCCTTGGCACCTAAATTGGCTCAAGCGTAGAGGCAATGCATGAAATCCATTATTAACTGGCCAAATCAAATATTTCCTAGCCTTTATATGGAAATAATAATTATAGATGTATGTAACTCCAAAAACAAGCTGGAAAGGAATCTTGAGTGACTGAAAGTTAGTTCTGTCAGTTTAAAAATCTACACAGCACATAACAGCTCTTACACACCTCTGACAACTCAAACATTTGTTTAATCCAGGTTAATTACAGAAAGTAAATTTTCATCTCCAGTTTAACATTACGAATAGTATTAATAATAATCCCAGGCAAATCTTCCTCCTGGTGGTTTAAAAGCAAAAATACATTGCTGTTACGCTTGTCCCTAACACCGTACCACTAAATCTGTGGTGTCTGCCAACCCCCTGCAGCTAGACGAGAGAAAAGTGAGGTAAGAACTGGGGTATCAATACTCTGCCAGGGATCACTAGATTTTATTTTGTTCACCATGCCCAGAGTTGGTCTCTAAAACCCTCCCTTATCATCTGTTGTCACGTAGCATTGTAGGTGGGAGTGTGCCCAGGGCAGCCACTTCAGCTCCTTCAAGAAACACTCGTGGCTGATGAGTTATTTCTGTACCAACTCCAGTGTGGCCCAACTTCACATCGTGTGATCGTTGTGCAGATCACAGGGTTCATCTTTTAGTGCCTCTCTTCCACACCTGTACCGAGTTCTCTCTGTAAATGTAGGATGGCCGCTGTGGCAGCTTTTTAGATGTTGGCAAGAAATGCTGAGCTTTGCTAACAGCAGGTAAACAAATTTTGTAATGGTTACAGCTGAGTGTGTCCCCCACAGATCCCAGTGGGTTTCTGCAGAGGCTTGTTTGGAAAGCTTCCTGTTCAGGGATTCTGAAAGAAAGCCAACCAAAATTAGTGTCAGATTTTGCAAGACAGTGCCAGAACCAATATGGGAGATGAGATCTCATGGGTCACCTTCAGTGCTAATTTAGTGCAGGAGCTTCTGCAGGAGCTCTGGAGGAAAAGGGTCTGAACCACCTTTGGGAAGGTTCTGTCAGCCACAAAGGAGAGGAACTGGACAGCTTTTTCCCTGTGATTCTACCACAAGAACTAGCATTGTTTCAGTGGACACCTACCTGCGCAGCAGAGCAGGCACTCCTGGAGTCACCATCTGGACATGGCATATGTTCAGGAACCTGAGCAGCTTTTTCAGGACAGGCAAATGCTGTTTAGGCTGACGAATGTGAATATTCAGCAAGGATCTCAAGGAGAAAATTTTGATTAGGGTAGCTAATTTTGGAGCTTACTGACAGCCAGTGATTGTGACAGGCCTGCTTGGGGGAATGCAGAGCTTTGAGCCGACATTTAATCTGCTCATCAGTGTGTTCAAAGCAGTGTCTTTGGACACTGGAGATCTGCTGTTTTCTGTCCTGGCGGTGTCACAAACCTTGATTCCTTGGACATTTGTATCCCTGTAAGCAAGATGAAACCAGGGGAACTGGGCTTGGTCAGCCTAGTGAGAAGGAGGAGGATGGGGAGGAAGCATCTAATAGCAGTCTTCTACCTGAGGAGATGTTAGAGAGAGGACAGAGGCACACAAGGTGGAGGAACAGAAAATGGAGCAAAAGGCAAGGGGCACAAGCTGCAATGAGAGAAGCCCCACCTGGGTGTAAGGTAAAAACTTCTTTACCAACAGAGTGGTAGAGCTCAGAGGCTGCACCTGGACAGGTTGTGGAGACTGCATCCTTTGAGACTTTTGGAACGTGGCTGGATGATGTCCTGAGCAACATGATGTAGTTTTGAGATTAGCCCTGCTTGAAGCAGAAAGCTAAACTTGGTGGCTTCCAGCCATGCCTTTCAATCTACAGTTTTCCATAATTCTTTAGCACTGCCATAGACAGAATTGGAGTTCCTAGAACTTAAAAGCAAATTGCAGTTATTTCTTGTGGCGACTCTTGAGCCATAGCAAGGTATTCAGCTCATAAAATTCTCTATCACCAAGTTCCGTTCTAAACCCAGGACTGTTTAATATTGAAATCTTTCATGAGGGAGGACTGGTGATGCTCACAGGTGCATGAAAAGGTACCTGGCAATGTTTTGTGCCAGATGTTTGATCCTTTTGAAGAACCACCTCTGACTGTTTTGTTTTTTTTTTTTAATGCCTGGATGTACAAGGTTTCTGGAGCATTGACTAGACTAATCCTATAAACAAGGAATGTATGTTAGAATATCCAACAGATTCCCTGGTATTAAAGAGAGAGGTATCAGTGGGTTTGGCTTTTTCTTTTTACCTAGTTGTATCGTTCTTCATTATCAAAGACCTCCAGGTTCTTCCAGTCACTTTGGAAACATAGCTGGCTAAATGTTCTTTCTCCTATTTGTTTTGTTTGACTACAGTTGTGATATTTTATGTGGAGGGAGGGAACTAAGAGGAATGCAGAGTATCCAGCTGTTGCTTTCTTTTTTTCATTGAGATTTGTATTGGCATCCACTTTCCTAGGTTGACTCTCTCTGCTTGCTCCCCACTTACCTGCCCTGTGCAAGTGCAGTGCCTGCTTAGAAAAGAAAATGCACCTTAACCCCTGTACCTTCACCCAGCAAATTGCCAGAACTTGGTAGTCTTTTCTCCTCTATTAATTACTGTTTCCTCTGCGTCTTGCCTTGCTTTGTCTCATTTCTTTCTTATGTTACCACTTTTTCTCATGTTCATTTTCTATGGAAGTACTGAAGCCGGCAATCTACAGAGTGTGAATACAGTGAGTAACTCATAACAGAGAACAAGTGTAGTTATTGTGCTGTTTGGCTGCTAAGTAGATTTTTAATTTTCTTTCTCTGATTTCTCAGGTACAGAACATCTCCACATCTAAAGAGTTTTGTTCTAACAAATGGCATTTTGAATCCATCATTATTTTTCAGGCTTTTGCCACTGTTGTTGAAAATGAGCATCAGCGTTTTCCAGGGCGAAAACCAGAGCTGCTTTGAAGTTACTCACGTGTCCTTTAATGCAGAAGACCTGGAAGACTTTGATATACACGCTGGAAGTCAAGTGGGGCATAAATTGTATTAAAATTTCAGTTTATTCTCTCAGGCCTTTTGATGATACATCACCAGGTCATGCTGTTGCTCGGTACTTTGTTCATTGGAGACCAGTTCAGTGTTTAGTCTCCAGGACATAGCTCCTTAACCCGGGTTTCATCCTGTAGCTGCTTAGGGAGAGACTCATTCCTGTAAGGCAGAGCTCTCTCACATCCTGTGCTAATGTTGAGCAACCTTGAGCAAGGATATAGACACATGATTTCAAGATAGCCAGCCACAGTAAAAAGAAATCAAATCAGGCAGCTTAAATGTGCAACAGTTTGAGATTACACCCCTGTCCTGTCAACCTAAAGGAGAAGAGAGGAAGCCCATCAGCACACGGGGAAGATTTCTGTCTTCAGGTTCTCCTCTCCCCCCCTGGACAGCCTCTCTGTAAGTAGTGCTTTCTTTGGTGTGTTTGCTGTCATTCTACAAACACAGCAGTGGCCTCACAGTGCAGGCTGGATTTTAAAGCTTGGCAGTGCTGGTTATTGGTTACAGCCAAAATTCATTAATAGGGGGCATCTCCAAATTCCATTTTGAAAACACTGTACTTGTAAATACACCTGATGGTCCTTGTCAATACACCTGATGTTCACAGTGTTCTTTAAAGAAAAATGTTATCCCGTTGCTTTTGTCAGTAGTCGTTCAATACACAGAGTATGAATATAGTTATGTAGGTATTTGGAGTCCTATTTATTTATGTATAGTCAAAGTAAAGTACTTTTACTTCTTTCCACAGAGAAGGAGGTACTCTGGGATTCACAGGAAAGAGCCTGTAAGAATCAAAATGATGTGTCATTCCCTTAAAAAGGAAGAAAAAAAAATCTGTGAAAAAATACAGGTCGTGCGAATCAAGGTGAGCCAAAAAGTCTCTTTTTGTCACTTTGCTTTTGTAGCAGAAACTGATGATGTGAAATGAGCCAAAATGGAGCAATGTCTTTAATAAACTTGCTGCATTCCACTTGCTGAAGTAGGGAGGAGAAAAATAACAGGCCATCAGGAAGAAGAAAAAGAAAAATAGAGGAAATCATGAACAGAGTTTGCAGGTCATTACAGGCAGAGGTGGATTGTAGCATCAGCAGGGAAATGACACCCAATACTCTGGATTTTGACATCACGTGCAAGCAGCAAAGTGGGAGTTGTTTAAATTACTTTTTTCTTTCCTCTCCTGTTTCTGAAGAAGAGCTCAGGGTTTGAAAACAGTTTGACTAGTATTGCCTTCTGTACCCAAATCCACCAAGAACATGACTCTGAGGGGGAAATTTCTTCCATTCCAGCTCTCTTGTGCCTCAGTCCTACTCAGTCTTTACAGCCTCATCAGGAACTTCTGTGTCAGGGGAGGACAAAGCCAGAAAGTCTCCTGTTCTGGAGAACACTATCTCTGTGGCACAGAGCTACTCTTAGAGCTGCCAGAACACTTGTTCTGTTGCCAGCATCAGGAATTAAGTATCATTTCAACCTGATGGGCAGAAAAGGATTCCAAATAGCACAGACTGCTTTGTCCATACTGCTTATGCCAGGACCTGAGGTTTTTTTGTTACCTTTAGTGTTTCCACAGCTGGGTCAGGACTGAATTCTGTCTGTAAATGCTGCTGTATTTAAACACTTCTAAAATATAAATAATGGCTCCTTTTCAAGACTGATGGAATGAAAGTCATATCTACATTTTTCCTGTTTCTGTGATTTTTTTTTTTTCTTTACTGCTTTACCATCTGTTTTACTAAATTCTATGCTGGTATAGGCAAATAGTAATTTTCATTTTGGGATTAGTAATTTTTTGATACTGAATTGTTTATGGAATTGCAACCTACATTTGTGAAAGATGGGGTTAATTTTTCAGCAGAACTGAATTTTCTTACTCCACTGAGTGTCAGGCTGCTGAGCCAGCTGAAGTGGCACGACTGCCCCTCTCTCTGGCTGCCCACTCTGTCACTTTAGGTCTCACCATTGCAGACCATTAGTTTGTATTTTTCCTCTGAATTTCTGCAGGAGGTTGTCCTCATAGTGCATGTCAGATAAAGCACAGCTTGCACCATTAGTAAAGTGTATAGCACAGCTGCCAGCCCTGATTTGCACGCTGCCTTTTGGGCAATAAAGGCAAATTACCTTTCACGTTGGTAACACAATGTGGTTCTTTGTCCTTCTGCAGTCACTTGGTCTCGTGGGGATCAGTTTAACCTGGCTGTGGTACAGTTGCTGTTAAAACTGCAGATCGCTCCTTCTTTCTCCAGTGAAGCTGTTCAGAATCTCTTCAGAGTTTTCATTAATTCCTTAAGAAGCAACGCGTTCATTGCTACACGCAACAAAAATTGCTTGTGAACAAAGTGACACCTGTATTTCTTTTTAACATGTATTTTCTTCTTTTCTAGATAGAAAAGCTGTTTTCCGCAGAATTCCACAGAGCAGTATCACCCCTTCTTCAGGGTCTTCAGAAGATTGGAAAGCTTTCCTTGAGCAGAGCATGTTGTGGAGGAGAATGGAGGAGCACAGACAAATCACATGTTCTTCTGTTGGACAGGTCAGGCCTACCAGGTCTGAAGATGCAAGAACCAAGGCATAGCTTAGAGTAGCCCTAAAGCTTCTTTAAGTTGTGCTTGGGAAACAGTTGTTTCTATGTGGGTGTTGGGGTGGAAGGATTCATTTTAGTGTATTTAAAGCATGTTTAGTTCACACCATCTCTTCTGTTATTACTCGAGGCATGCTATTGTCACACACAATCAATCATCTGACTTCTTCAGTATCATTTTTACTTTAATAAAAGTTCAAAATATAACTTTCATATGTCTTTTTAATTGTGTCTGAGTACACTATAATATGTAGATGTGTTGGCAGAGTGATACAGTTCATAAAGTGTAAAACTAACACAACAAAGAGCAGAGATTCAGTCTCTTTTCTCCCGTTCATCAGATACTCAATATTATTTGTACTTCTGTTATCTTAGAAGCTGTGTCCTGGATTTACTGTCCCAGTGCTGTGTGCTCTCCAGAGCCTACCCACATGCACGGCTGTGCTCAGGGATCAACTCTGATGGCAATAACTGATAGCACTGCCACAGTGGAGTCCCTGTGACCTGCTGCTGTGAACTGACAGGCCTTTCAGCAAGTGGCTTCGCTGACCTACAGCAATTATTCACTGAGTTACTTACCCAAGTAAAGCGTTTTGTTATGGATTTTCTTAGTTTAAAGGAATGAAACTGTACAAGAAGGCATGTGCTGGCAACTTCACGAAGAACAGCTGTCTCAAGATGTCTGTTACCTATTGAATGGTTTTCCAGAGGAAGATGAAAATCAAAGAATCAGGAGGGATGGAGTTTGAGAGTCAAAGGAAATTCATACATAAATCAGTTTATGTGTGACTCCAGTGTTCTCTGTGTTGTTGCAATAAAACCATGTGTTTCTTAACCGCAGGGAAAGGTAGAATATTACAAACAATTTGAGAGTCCTTTCACCAAAGAGCTGGGTTTGATGTAGGATTATATTGCAATTTATCTAAAGTAAGGTAGCTCAGCTGGGAGCACACCAGCTGATGAGGTTTATCCTGAACACAGATTGCTTTTAATTAAGAAAATTCAACTTAAACCTATGTTTCAAGTTGTATAGAGCCATTGAGCTGGATGGAAGGTAAGCAGTGTATTCATCTGGTGTGGCAGCATGATAATGGAGGATGCTTTTACAGTGCTATGGGTGTGTCCTCAGTTGTCATTTTCTGTGGTGATAACATTGTTCTGGTAAGGAAAACACGTCAGCAACTTCAAAGCTAAATTAACTGTGTTTCTTTATGTTTAGCATAGCAGCTCCAACTATTTTACTCAGTGAGCCAACTTACTCCCCCCAGTTTTACAGGGTCATCCTCTTTCTGGTGCTTACTGGTGGACTTTTGGCTGCCTCCCGAGAATTGGGAAGGAGGAAGCGCAGGCAGGTCTCTGACCAGACCTGTTCATTTTGTACAGATGGTGCAAATGAGCAAAAATTGTTGTGTTTCTCTTGGGACTGTTTCCTGCAAGTGCAGAGCAAGAATAGTCAGTTCCTTGTTCACCCCACTGTCTTACCCGGGTGGCTGGGATACTCTGAGTGCAAGTTTTCCTTGTTGCTTGGTCTTGGGGGCGTGGGTTGAACAGGAAATTAAGGAGCTTTATCCCATTGCATGACCGTGTTTCCATAGCAAAGCATCATGCTGGGCTGTTGGTTCTCCATCTGAATCTTGCTCCAAGAAGATGGACACTATTGGCAATGCTGTTTGGACAAGAAATATGGACCACCAAGGTGGTTGAGGTACTTCTTCAAGAATGAGCCTTCATCTTCCTGGGCTTGCTGATCATCACAGAACTCTTACTGGTTGTCTCACTGGTGATCAAGGAACGAACAAGGATGATCTGCTGGACCTGACACCTGAGGAAATGTGGGTATTGGTGAGGATGAGTTGCATCCTTAGCTGCAGTAACTGCGAGATGGAGACGTTCAGGATGTGTGTCAGAGGGGTTGCATGAGGTCAGTATTGTCTAATACCCTTGATGAAGTGACATCGGTGATGCAGCAGAGTGCACATTCAGTGAGTTTGAAGACGACAGGAAATTTGCATGAGTGGTTGATAACACTGCCTGGCGCTGCTGTTGTTCAGAGACCTCGAGAGACGGGAGGAACAGGCTGACAGGAACCTAAGGAAGGTGAGCAAGGGGAAATGCACAGCCCTGCCCCTGGGCTTTGTTGGTGGCCCAGGGACTGGAAGCAGCTTTGCAGAGAAGGACCTGGGGCTCCTGGTTGACAGCAAGTTGAACATGAGTCAGCAGCACAGAAGGCCAACAGCATCCGGGCTGCCTCTGGAAGAACGTTGCCAGCAGGTCAGTGCCAGCAAGGAGACGATCCTTCCCTTGTACCTGGCACAGCTGAGTGTCCTGTGCATGGTTTCCCAGTGCGAGAAACTGGACATTCAAAACCTGACAGGACAACCTGCATTACTGGACCTTGCTTGAGCTGGGCATTGGACTAAACAGTCTCCAGAGGTGCCTTCCAGGCTTGATCAACCGTCCTGTGAGTCTGTGGGATTTATTTTCCACCTGTAAAGTGGGCTAGCATTTATTTTGGGCAGAAACAAGTGACTGAAAGCTACTTTAAACTAATTTAAGATAGTGCCTGATCTTATGCTCCTGGTAGAAGTTTAGCACATAGGGGCAAATCACTTCCATAAATTTATATGTAGATTTACGTAGAGAAAAGTTCTAGAGCTGCTGGCCGCACAAATACTGCAGATACTTTGGCAAGAGGGAAAATGCCACCCAAGGGAAGGTGAGGGAAGATGTCCCTGAGCACGGGCACAGCCTGTGAGCCCATGGTGAGTGATGAGCAGAGTCTCATGAGGTCAGCTCTGTACTGAGTGACCTTTACCGTGGACTTCCACATATGAGTAGTTATGGTAGGAGTGAAAACGCTTTCATGAGCATTTAGGTGATAACAGGAGAGTGAGTCTGTTCAGTTTTGCAAGAGGACATTGAATCTATGAATCCCATTTGGAATCTGGGTGTACTTTCTAAGCTTGAGTGTTTTTGAAAACCCCTGAAGAGTGAGTGATCAGTCCTCTGAACTTTACCATACAACTACTTCATGCATTTTATACTATGCTGTTGGACATTGTATTGACTTGTTCTGCACACATCAGATTTTTCAGCAACAGATGAGGAAAATACTACTAAGTAGGTCTCCATTTGGATATCCCAAATACAGAAATTCTAAAATTTTACATAAATATGTGGCTAAATTTTAGGCTATACATGTTTTTGGACATTTGTATTTGAAAATTTATTTGAAATGCATTTGTATATTTTAACATGTCTTGCATATTCAGGTGCTTTCACCCTCCAACTCAAATGTGTAGAGCATTTAAGCATTTTGGTGTGGTATGCGTGGCTGGGGAAGCACTGTTTGGTACTGACTTTCGATATCTTCAGATGCTGGCAAAGCTCCCTGCTGTGAAGACCCCTGAAACTGCTTTGTCATGTTTTTATGGGTAACAGTGAAGCAGTAACTGTTTAAAAAGTGGAGATGGTTCTATGTGAGTCACTGTTGCAACTCCTGTCTCAGGGAGAGCTCAGCCGTGTGCACAGAACTGAGCTTCGGTACCTCCAAGGCAGGGGCAGCTGGAGGTGTGGGGATGCTCTGTGGAGAGGCTGCAGAGCAGCCACTGAACTGCCACTGACAACTGACTGCAAGTGTCTGATTGCAAGTGCTCTTGGTTTCTGCCTTGCCAAAAAAACAAAACCAGAGGAGCCCAAATTCAGGCAGAATTGAGGGCTCAGACATTTTACTGCCATGAGGAGACCCTTACATCAGTCCTTGTTGGCTGTGTCTTCATCCCTACACAGCATTGCCTGGGTCACTTTCCAGTGCCCTTATGGAGTAGGACATCCAGGGACCACACTAGATCAGAGAGATGAGGGTCCCAGACCTGTGGGACTGAAGAGGAATGTGTGCCTGTAGAGTTGAAGGTACCCTACTTTGCACTCCTCCCAGCTTCTGCACCAGACAGGGCTCCTCAGCCTTTCCTCTTCCTGTCAGGAAGACTCCTGACCCTTCTTTCCTCTTTCTTCCTTTGTTTTCCACCACTGGGGTCCAACCCAACCTTTTCCCTGTGTGGGAGTGGGGCAGGATGGAGCTCCCTGTGCTCAGCTCCTGCACACATGGCAGTGCCAGGGTCCAGCAGAGTCAAAGCAAATTGAGGAGCCTGTGCTGGAGGAGATGGGGCAGCCCACATGGGACAGTGGGTGTTAGCCTGGTCTTCTCTGCTCTTCCTCCTGCCTTGCCAGGTGCCTTCAGACCTCCCCTATGATTTGTTGGTCCAGGGCAGATCAGAGCATGGCACCAGAGGGACCCAGAAGGGGCACAAAGCACCCACCCCACCACTGACTGTCCATGCTCTCACCTCTGCTGGCAGCGCTCAGATAAGGAGCCAGTGGTATCAGAGGGACCATTTTGTTGGCCATTTTCTGTAAATTCTCTACAAAAGAGTCTACAGTGTCCTTTCACTCCAGGCACCGCCTGTTTTATCTGCTCAGGGGCTGGCAGCCTCTGGCCCGTTCCATGACAATGGCTAAAGGCTGTGCAGAGTTTTGGGACTAAAACCATCTCCAGGAGCTGACCCTGGCACTGTGACCTGCTGTGCATTAGGAGAGCAAAGCATTTGCTTCTGGCTTTATGGGCAAGAGGGGCTTGGGATGGCCTCGGGCTGTGGCTGTGTGCTGACCTGGCTGTGCCTTCCTCCCACAGGGAACGATCTCTTCCTGGTTGCAGTGCACGAGCTGGGGCATGCGCTGGGTCTGGAACACTCCAATGATCCCAGTGCTATCATGGCTCCTTTCTACCAGTACATGGAAACACACAACTTCAAACTACCCCAGGATGACCTCCAAGGAATTCAGAAAATCTATGGTGAGCAACCCTATCTACTTCTTTACTTACACCAAGTTTGAGCCTAGGATCTATTTTACAATTAGCCCCCAAGTGCCTGCAGATGGTGGGCTGCATTTCCTGCCAGAGCTGAGTAGGGAACTGTTTAAAGCCCTTGATCCAGGACTAAGTACCAGATAACTGCACAAGTCAGGATAACCAAACCTCTGTGGTCACACTGCTGCTTCATCCCTCCCTGTGTCCCCAAATCAAGGACCACTGCAAAGGGAAAAACAGACTTTGCTGTACCCAAGGTTTGTCCATTAGGAACAACCAGTGCAAATAAAGGGAAAGAATGCAAAGAGCCTGGAGCATCAAGGAAAGGTAAAAAGTATTTATGCACTCGTTTTTTTCTCATTATATATAAGGTAGGGAAAGAAAGTTTGGATCTGCTTAGGGAACACTTTGCTTCTTTTAATCTCCAGCTGAACATGTTGTACAGTGTGTGCCACAAAGATATTTGGCTCAAGGAAAATGGGGAAAAGGGGCAGAGAGATTATGGGAGAAAACCAAGGAGCTGCAGATGATGTGGTGCTGTGTGATGGGATCATGGATACCAGGATGTGAGGACAGGAACTTGCAGACTTAGGGGCTGAAGGAGACTCTGAGACCAAAGAGAAATCCAGGTTTTAGGAGCTCAAGGGGACACTGAGACTAATGGCCACGGTCTGTGGCAGCCTGTGGAAAACAGATTTTGTCAAACATCCCTGATTTCATTCTTTGTGGAAAGTACAAGCTTGACAGAGAAGTTGCTTAAAAAATGCAGCACAGAGCAGTTGTGCTATGTAACTGTGCAGCTGGAGTCGAGTATTAGCTCCCAGAAGCAGTAGAGCAGGTATGGTATGAACGAAAGGTGAAAAAAATACTTGTAAGGTGGTTGTCAGCAGGAAAGCTGGTGTTTCTCAGGGCTTGCTGCAGGGATTGGTGGCAGGTCTGACACGAGTCAATGTTTGCATCAGTGATCTGCCAGTGAATTTGAAATTGCTGCTAATAGAATTTGTGCCAAGACCTGTAAGACTCTAAAGTGGTGCAGCAAGACTTTAGAGGTCTAAACTGTATCTCAGCTGTTTGAGTCACATTTGGTGTTAGTTTTCTGTGACTGGATTGAGATTCACTTGTTTAAGTGCACATGCCTGGAACAGTCCCTTCCTGGGCAAATTTCTCTGACTTGTGAGGGCAGTGGGAAAAACCAGGCATTTGTAGAGTGCAGTCCAGCCTCAGTGTGAGGCAGATAGCCAAGTAAGGTCCAACATGTAAAATAAGATGGCTTAAAGTACACCCAGGAAAACTATCTCCAGTGATCCCAGTACATCTTCTTATTGATCATTACCAGGTTGAAGTTGCATGTTAATTGTCCTATGGTATTGTTTAATTATGAATTAACATAGTAAATGTTCTGGTGCTTAGGATAGTGGAGACTCTGGAGAGTTTTGAAATAAAGTGCTGGGGTGGTCAGTGTTAAACTTTCATTAAGTAATAGACCTAAGTGTTAATTTTTGAAAGCTGCCAAAATGTCATTGTGCTGTTTCTGTTTTGAAATGTTGGTTTAGTTCCTGTGAACTTTGATTAATCAGGAAAAAACCCCACATAATTTATTGCAGACAGGAGAAGTACAATCAAGCAAAAAATGTCTGACTGCTTTCTCTGTTTTCAGACATGTTTTTGGAAAGGGAGCAGATAAGGAACTGACAGCCTTCCTGCTACACTTTTGGGGTTCAAGCCAAGATCAGCAGGGGCTGAGCTGGGACCAGCACTCCCCAGAATGCGGCTCTGAGGCCTTTGAGCTGGAGTGGGCTGGGGATGGTGTTAGGGCTTGTAGAGATAACTCATCCTGTGGGGAGAAGAAGGAGCAGCTTCTGCAACAGGAGCTTTGCTTCCCCAGGTGGAGTTTCCGGCCCTTAGTACAAAGTTACAGTCCAAAAAATAAAGTTGAATTTAAAATTAGGTTTTATGCTTATGGTTCACAAAGAAATTATGGAAAATGAAGGTGATGTTTCTCCCTGGAACTAATGGTGAAAGAACAGAACCCTTCATCTTATCTTAAAACTGAAAGGGCCTGCCGAAATATCCTTCATGGAGCTTTAGCAGGAACATTCAACTAATGCATTTTGTTTTCACAGTGCCACTCTGCTTTATTGTGCCTTGGGAATGGCAAAAGTCCATCTACCAGAGAACCTCTCCAAACCCCAAAATCTGCTGCTTTCTTGCTGCTTTGACATTCTCTACAGTGCAGCAGCATGTGCTCAATATGTATTATTTAGTAACCTACTCTGCAAAGTCAGACACAGAGCCACTGTCTTGCCTGTAGCATCCTTTAAAAAAAATAATTATAATTAAAACTTCCAATTTTTAATTCCACTGAAGTTGCTAGAATAAAGAACAGAGGCTCTGCTAAGGCTGAAGTCCACTTTGTCTCCTTCTTTTGAGAATGATGTGTTTCTAGTACGTTTTATGTTCTATCTGCGTTTATCCAGTAGGAAAGAAATATGTCCAGGTCTGTCATATAATGATTTGTTGAATTTTTAATTTATTTTCTGCTGAATTTATTTCAAAACTCACCCAAAGAGTCAGGTGATGTGAACTCTTGTTTGTGCTTGATGCTGATTAATATAAAGTCAATGTTTAAAATGTTACTTCTGTTTTGAGCTGCTGAGGACAAAGCCAGCAGCTCCCTGTGTGACAAAGCTGTAACACAAGTCAGCAATATTCCCGTCTCTGGAGAGCTGCTTCCTGTAGCATATTCCGTGACAAAACAAGGAAGTACCAAGACTGTTCTTCATGTGTGTTTTTCAGAAGGATATCTCCCTCTGTACTGATGTGCCGTGTCACAGGTGACATGCCCAGGAAGGAATTAAACTGGAAATGATACCAGTTTGTAGGTGCCCTGGATATCCTGTTGAGTTGCCTCTTAACTTTGCTAGTGTTAAAGCCAGGGCTGCAGAGAGCTGTACTGCAGGTGGAGAGGGGAGAGAAGCTCAGCTGTGGCTGTGTCCCAGAGCCTGAACTGGTCACTCTGCAGCACTGGTCACTCTGTCCTGACAGGAAGGTGCAGACAGGGGGGACTCAGGGTTCTCCCAGGTGACAAGTGGCAGGACAAAAAGAAACAGCCTCAAGTTGTGTCAGGGGAGTTTTAGGCTGGGTATTAAGGGAAATTTCTTCACTAAAAGGGTGTTCAGGCATTGGAACAGGCTGACCAGGGCAGTGGTGGATCCACCATCCCTGGTGGTATTCAAAAAATGTGTGGTTGTGGTACTTGGTGACATGGTTTAGTGGTGGGCTTGGCAGTGATGGGTTAAGGGTTGGACTTGATCAGCTCAGAGGGCTTCTCCAACCTGACTGATTCTGTGATTCCATGATTCCTCACGTTCTGCTCTCCGTACTGGTTTGCAGTGGATGATGAAGCAGCCTCTCATTGGGAGTGACTCTTGTGACACTGTGTCTGGGGAGCAGAGGGATTGATATGATGTGCATGGAAAACTCGTGTCCACAGGCTGGTTAACCTTCAAGGGCCTTTCAAAGCCTGAGGTCACAAAGGGGAGGTCTCCTAATCACTCAAAGGTAGACCAGGTCATTAACCCAGGAGACAGCCTCAAAGATCTGGGTCATCCCAAATCTCACTGAGGAAGTCTCAGTCTCACACATCTTTTGTGCAGCTCAAGAGAAGAACTTCCAGTCAGTGCACATGCTGCACCCCTGAGGCCTGAGGTCCAGAGTGGTCATGAAACCACTCCAGCCCCTGGCTGAGGAACTGGACAACACCAGCTCTGTCATCTAGGAACAGGGGATCAGCAGGGCACGGTGTCCATGAGCAAACAGGACCTTCTGCTGGCCTTGCCCCTCCAGTGCAGCACACACAGGTTCCATAACCTCCCTCCCTTTTCCCAGTGGCAGCCATAGAGATTCTTGTAACCTACAGACCCTTGTGACCATCCCAGATCCTTGTAAACTACACCTGTGTGTGAGATGGATTGTGAGGGAACAGCAGAAAGACCTGGTGGAGAATTTCCATGTGGTGACACTGCACTGAGTGGGACCATCAGAGCAAGCTTTGCTGTTGTGCAGGACCTGGAAATGTTCTCTGAAAATGTCCTCTTGGACTTGGGGAGGAAATAGAGTAACATCCAAGACCTAATCTGTAGAAGCTGCAAGATTTGGGACTTGTGAATCCATGCCCCATCGTGCTGTGCTTATAGGAGGAGAGGGGAAGGAAGATGCTTGGCACTCAAGAATCTGGAGGGATGTGCGCTGGTGCCACATCTCCAGCATGCTGCAGAGATACCAGACCCCCTCTCTATGTTGCATTACTCCATTTGCACCTTTCCTCCTGTCCACAGACTCTGTTGGACCCAGCAGGAAACACCAGACTCCACCTCTGGTGCATCCACAGAGCCTCACCTGCCATATGCCCTTCCTCTGAAACACAGGGAGTAACTGCCTGGTTCCTGGTGCTGTCCTTGGCCTCCACCTGACACCTGGAGGACTCTGCCAAAGGGGAGGCTGAGAGGGAGCCCATCTCTCTTGGGAGGTTTCTCAGCTGATGGAAAAACACTGGTGTGTGTTATGGCTGGGCGGGAAATACTTTTCTCATCCTACAGATTCTTCTGAGTGCAGAAAAATGTTCTCTTTTGCTGTGGAGCAGATGTCAGGCTTCTGAAAGTTTTTTCCAGAAGGAAACTGGAGCATCTTGCAGAGCCCTAACCTCTCATCATTTGACTGCCTAAGCCTGGGAATTTTCAACACAGTTTTCTGGCACCCAAAGCAGAGAACCCAAGTGCAAGGTGAATCACCTCGTTCCAGAGCCCAGGAGAGCATTCCCTTTGGCTTAGGGCAAGGATGTCTGCTGTGGACGCTTGTCTCCCACGTGAATGCTCTGTCACCTGCGGGGCAGTTGTCATTCAGAGGAGAACGTGTGAGAAGGGCTGGAGAAACCCTTCCTGCCACCCAGTGATGATCACGGGGGCCTTGAGTGTCCACCCGTTGTTCTGTGGGTGCTGGGGCTTGTTCTGCACTGTGGCAAGGACCCAGGCTAACTGGGACATCTTAACTCCCTTCAGCCCTGAAGGCTGAGCCCAGAAGTGCAAAGTGCTCCGTGGGTGAGTTCATCTAGTGAGGGAAAGGAGTCCTTCCTGCACTTGGAGTTTTATGGACAATCTCTGGCCCCTGAGGTAGTTTGTTGGCAGCTACATCGTGTAGTGTGAACAGGGTCCTCTCTGCACTGCCCTGGAGCCTGCAGAGCAGCCAGGTGGGTTTCTGTTGCTCTCCCTGGCTTCCTTGGATTGTAGGCTTTGATTTGAAGCTGAGGAGCCTTGCCTGTGTACCTGGACAGTTGGTTCAGTGCCACAGAAACATGCAGGCAGCTCAGCTTTTTCAAACCAAAACCCTCCTGTGTGTTATTCAAACCATAACTGCAATCTGGAGGACAGTTTTCTTCTCGGAGTGAATATTAAGAAGATAAGGACAGGCCTTTGTTTGCAAGTGGCTGGCTCTCTCCCCTGAGCTGACCCAAAGCCTCCTCTGTGCTGGCAGGCTCGAGTAGCCACTGGCTGGGACAGGCTGAGCCAGGAAGGTGCTGAGCCTCCAGGCAGGTGCTGTGCAGTTGAGGGAACACTCTGTCAATAGGCAGGAGGACAGTACAATTATATTTTGTCCTCAACTATCGACACAGTGGCTCCTAAATGCCTCCTCTCTCTGTGTTATCTTCACAGGTCACCTTGGTATTCAGATGGTCTGCGACAGAGGAAGCATGAAGGGAGGAGGCTAAGTGCCAGTGGTGGAAGTCACACTCTGAAGGTGATCTGCTGTGACCCAAAAGCTTTCTGACATTCTTTGCCTTGCTTCTGATAGAGAGGAAGAAACTCTTCTTCTCCACACAGTGTCTGTAAAGTCCCAGCAAGTTGCTTCCCTCCAGAATGCAGAGTTTTCAGCTCCAGGAGATTTCTTACCTGCTTCCCATGTGGAAGTGGCTGCAGGATCAGTCCCGTGGGTGGACTTGGCTGTGGTGCTGGGATCACACATGATAACTAGGTGACTGGCTTCAGGCCCATTTGCAGACCCATGCAATAACCTCTCTCGCTTAGGTTTTTCTTATTAGATATTTTTCCTCTGTCTGATTCTCTGAAGTTGCTCAGAAGTGTAGTGACAGAGGGTGCTGCCTGGTCGGTTGCAGCACTGGTGGGTGTGATCAGTCCCAGTATAAATACCACAGTGCCAGCACATCTTAAGTGACTCTTTGTTCACACGCTCATCTCTGCTGCTGGTAAACCTGTTCCATCCTGCCTTGAGCTGTTTTGGAGGCAGGTTACTGTCATGAAGTCTGGAAATAAGAATGACCAGTGAGCTTGCCTAATGGATGGGGTCTGCTCATTCTGCTTTCGTGCCAGGTTGGGCTCTGCAGTGCCTTAGGTCTTAGGAGGGAGCATCTCCACCAATGGACAGGCTGTGCTTCTGCTTCCCATCCCCATAACTGTACACCAAATTCTGCCTGAGTAGTACTTGGACCTGAGGATTTCCATGTTTTCTGTGTGCTCCTCTGCTCTTCGAGTGTGCAGAGCTGTAGGATCACCTCCCACCTTTAGCCACACTCAGGGACAATGTGGAGGCAGCTATTAAAAATAAAAAGGCAGTTTGTGTAAGAAGGAGAGGAGACAAGCCTTCAGCTGGAATAAAATTAGAAGGCCTGTGTTACAAAAACAAAAAAAAGGGTGAAAGATAGCAAGGAAACATCTGCAGCTGGCAGGGAAAAACAGTAAGAGGAAGATTTGAAATGAAATGACAAAGTCTGCATCCAAGCAGGTTGCAGACCACCTGCAGCACGTGTGGGAAGCCTTGCCAGGGCCGGGTCGCGCTCCAGAGCAGTGTGCCAGCTCTGGTTTGGCCATGGCCAGCAGTGAGTATGTACAGGGCTAGCTTCCCTTGTTGGGCCTGACTTGGGATCTCTCTCCACTGTTCTAGCAAATGTTTTCCTTAATGCAAATCCCTGGTTCATCTGAGTCCTTGCTGCTTGGCACCATCATGACCATGGGGTGTACAACTGCTTCTGCCACGCCAGTTCTCTGTGTGTGGCTTCAGTGGCATTTTAGGGCTAATTAAAACCTTTACATTGGTCCCCTGGGTTGCAGGTGCTGTTTGAACTTTCCTCTTCTCCACAGATGACTGTGACAAGCCTTGGACACTGAAGGTGAACAGGGGAGCTGTACAGGACTGACTGGGCAGGGCAGGGCAGGCTGTGACTTATTCACAAGTGGTCCTCACTTGTGCAGAGGCAGTGAATTATATAACTCCAGTCGTGCAGGAGGTGTTAAATTTCCATCATATAAGCATAACACTGTAATGCCTATTCTGCACCTTATGGTCAGATTCTCTGTGTGTCAGATTCTCTGTGTCCAATGGGTCTTTGTCATCAGACACATTCATCTTTCTTTTTTTCTTAGGTACTACTCCCATCTCACCCTTTTTTGCTCTGTTAAAAGAGAGGGAGAAGGAATTAATGTCATGTCCTCATCTTACTGCTCATGGTCATCTATGGCAACAGAAAAGCATCTCTGGTTTGGTCTGTGCATGGCAGCATTTGCCTTTTGCAAAGGGGAGGGAACAGCAAACGACACCTCCCTTGCGTTTCTGCAGCAATGGGATGCAGCTGACCCTTGTGCCAGGCTGTTGGCAGGGGAATCCTATCAGGTAGGACAGGCATTAGAGGTTTCCTAGTGTTACTTACCAACCACATCCACTCAAAGCCATGAGGAAGGCGGCACAGGAGGGGAGGGGTCATGCTGCCTTTTAATGAGTGTCTGCAGTGCTCAGTAAATCACAGATTATTGTCCCCTTGCTTAGGTCCCAGTCAAGACTTCTCTTTCCTAATGCAAGCATTTCCATCTTCACTGAACGTGTAAATTGTTGGTTTTCAGACTTCATTTACTTGGGTTCTGTCACTGGCACCAAGTGCCATTTTTGACATCCAAAACTGCTTGGGAGCTTCCTGCTCCTTTAGTTGTCCCAGGCAGGAGCTGAACTCTGCTGCCCCCTCCCACGTGAACAAACCAGAACCCCGGCTGTCTTTGAGCAGGGTCTGTCTGCAGCCTCCTTCCCCACTCCCAGCCCTTCCTGTGCATGTCCCACTGTGCCAACTCAGTCCTGCTTCCAGGAGCTTTTCAGCCTGGGCCAGACATCAGCTGACCTGCTGCCCTTGGGGAGGTGCCTTTGCTTCACACCACAGAAGGGTCCTGTGGGTGGGGAGCAGACAGTGTCAGTAGCTGCCAGCAAGAATAGCAGCAGCACATGTGGAGATCCAGCAGTACGTAGGTGTGAAATAAGTAAGATCCTGAGGACTGAAACACCCACTCTGTATGTATTTTGAGGAAGGAGGTGGTTTTGTGGGTCAGCTCTTGCTGTGCCCTGTGGTGCCTGTTTGCAGCTGCAGCATGCTGGATGTGCTCAAGAAATGCATCTTCAAGTTTAGCTTCCAAAAAGGATGTATTGAATGAACTTGAGTGTGACTAAAAGCACAGCAATTGCAGAGGACCGGGCCTGTCTCCAGAGGCACCTGCTGAGCTGCACTGCAGCACTGCTGTGGATGTGCCCACCCTACGTGGTCCAGCCCTGCTGCTCCTGGGGCAGGCACTGTCTGGAGACCTTGGCTGCATCCCATTGGGGGAAAATCCACAGGTCTCTAGCGGTAGCAGTGTCAGAGTTTGGAAACTTTATGGTCAGCTAAAACACTGGGCACTGACCAGGTGGGATTGGAGGGGATGAGAAATACACAGTATCAGTATAGTATTTGTATCCATTTCATGTAGACAGCTTTCCAAGAGTAATCATCATCAGAGAATCCTCATCTAAAGTATTTCTGTAAGCAATATTTGATGTCTTTTATTAAAGATCTGGAATAATGTAAATAGAAATAGTTGCTAATAACTGCACATGGCACAAAGTGTCGCATTATGAGGACAAGCTACCTTTAAGAAATACAGTCATCCCTTTGAAAAGCTTTAGGAAAGAGGTGTAAGTCTCAAGATCTTAAACCAAAAGCCACTGCAGCAACAGACCAAAGGAACTGCTCTATTTAGTTCATTAAGGAGAAGTTTAAAAGCATTCCCATCAAGATCTATAAATTATTAAATGTTGAGACACTAGACATAAGAAAGAAAACACTGAATTTAAAGCTGCCCAAACTCAGGCAGTGGGTAAGGCAGACTTCAGCTGTGACAGGGCTTAATCATTAGAGCAGTTTACCGTGCATTATAGAGGGTTTTCTATGCTTGGAATCTAGAAAATGGGCTGTATCTGCCCTGGAAACACTGGGCTCATCACAGGACTCGCCGGTGGAGGTTTCTAGCCTGGTACTGCAGGAAGCTGGACTTTACCATCCAAGTGGTATTTTCTGAACATAATATCCATGAAACCTGCACACAAGATCTTTACTGTTACATCCCTATTAACAATTATTGAAGTGGCTTTCTCTGATGGCTTCTTTGTCATTAGCTGTGAGGATTTTCCTAACACCTGACTGCTTCCAGGACGTGTTAGGCACTCATCCATTTTAGGAACCCTTTGAAAATGGAACATTTAACAGTTAAGCTGCCCTGGGGACTCGGGCACCAAACCATCACTTTGGACTGCACAGTTCAAAGTGTTTATCTGCAAAAGCCCCCTTCTGACCCCACAGATGTGTGGCCTCCATGGGTACCTCAATCCTTCCTCATAAATCCCTTCCCTGGCTATGGGCAGGTGCCCAGCTCGGGGTGACTCTTGCAGGCTGTGAGGATGAGCCTTGCCCAGGGCCAGTGTTCACCCCCAGCTGGGGTGCAGCACCTTGGCCCCAAACGGTGACACTGAAACAGCACCCATGACAGCAGCCCCCATTCTGCCCACAGCTGGGGGTTTGTCCTACAGGCTCAGAATGAAATTGAAACCATGATCCCTGCAAATAAACCATCTTCAGATCTCAAGCTCACTGAAATCCCTTGCTCTAGTGGCCTTCTGTTTATTGCCATATTGACTCATGGCCGCCTCTGAGAAGCAACAAGAAATCTGTGACTCTCTGAGTGAGATTTGATCCAGATTTACCTCTAACTCTTAATGAAAACTTCAGAGGCAGTTTAAGACCTCTGCTCCAGTCTAACTCACTTGTATTTTTATTTCTCTGTACCTTCCTGCGGCCTTGTCACATCCCAGAGCTGAGCTGGGGAAGGACGGAAAGGGAGAGCTGTGCTGGGAGGGTGGGATAAGGTCCTTTGTCACAGCTGTTCATCAGGGAAAGCACAGATTGGTAACTGACCTGTAATAAAGTACTCCCTGCAGTTCCCCTAACAATGTAGCACTGGTTTTCACACTCCAACTTTTTTTTTTCTGGTTTTGCTTTGGTTTCTAGGCGTTTTTGTTACCTTTTTTTATGGTCTTCTAAACATTTCTATTCAAGGGTTACCACCTTTCATTTCAGTTGGGAACGTGACTGGTGTGGCTCCTCCTTCCTTTTAGCTCCAGCCTCCTTGGGAAGACCTACAAAAAAACATTCTGGCTCTTCTTTAGTTCTTATCGCTCATCTGTTTTGGGATAGTTTTCACGTGTGGATGCATCTCATTCTGCTCCCCATTTCTAGGGAATGAGCTCTGCATCAGGAGTATGTAAATCCCTGGCAGTGCTGTCCATCCAGCCTGGAGCCTTTTAAAGCTTACAGAAAAACCAAGCTTGTCCACTTTGCTAAATATATTCCTTTTCACTTCTAGGTCCTCCTATTGAGCCCCTGGAGCCAACCAGGCCTTTACCAACTCTTCCCGTTCGCAGAATTCACTCCACTTCAGAAAGAAAACACGAGAGACAGCCACGACCTCCCAGTCCTCCTCTGGGTGATAGGCCAGCTCTCCCTGGCTCCAAACCGAACATCTGTGATGGCAACTTTAACACTGTGGCTCTCTTTAGAGGAGAAATGTTTGTTTTCAAGGTACTAAGAATTCCCGCTTACCCATGAGTCTTCCCTTCATTTTATTGCTGGAAAAGGTTAATAGAAGTATTTGGTAGTGAGATTTTAAATCTCTGTGAAAATAGCTCTGTTCCTCTGAGGGTGATGACTGAGCAATATTGGAAGGAAGTGTGAACAGATTGGCTCTGTAATATTTGGAAACAGTGCCCAGGCAGCCTGTGCTCCAAAATGTGAACTGGCTGCATTGGCAGACAATTCAGACACCACCAAGCCTGAGAGGAGCCAGGAAGCAATACCAGTACCACAGTTAACCATAGAATCCTAGAGTGGTTTGGGTTGGGAGGGACCTTAAAGACCATCTGGTTCCACCCCCTGCCATAGACAGGGACACCTTCTGCTAGACCGAGCCCCATCCAAGCTGGCCTGAAACACTTTCAGGCATGGAGCAGCCACAGCTTCTCTGGGAACAAGCCTCATTGTCTCAGAGGTGACATGCATGGAACTGGGGCTTTGGGAGCACTCAGCCTACCTGGGGAGTTTGAGTCAACCTTCCTTGTAAACTACAGCCACGGAGGAAGGAGAGGCTTTGCTCAATAACGCATTAGAGTACCTTGAATATGGACATCCATGATCCCATTCCCAAAATACCAGTAGCTTTCACTCTGCCCAATGGGTGTGAAGTGTGGAGAGGGATATATTGAAGGTTATTAAATGGACAAACCACATCAGTTGCAGAAGATTGCTGAAATGAAACTAGTTGAAGGTTGGGATGGTATCTGGGAGCAGTCTCACAGGTTCTGTTCTGCTCGTGTTCATCCCTGAGCATCCACTGCAGCTTTAACTAATGATCTAATATCTAAAGGAATATTTCATAACTCCTTTGTACCTTTAGACCTTGTGTGTTTGACACAGTCACCAGGTAATGTTCAGGCTGTCTGGTTCTCCTGGGCTCCAAGAGCTGAGCTTCAACTGTACCAGGACAAGCAGTGACAAGACATGGAGAGGTCACAATGCTTACAGTCGTGGACTCGCTTCCCCCTGCTCCTTTTCCCTCTCCTTCTTTCCACCCTTTTCCACAGCACCATCAATCAACATCTCCCGCTTTGGGCTGCCATCTTCCCCCCACAGCACTTCCCACACTGGAGACAGTGTTGGGCTGGTTGGAGCTGTCACCTGAAGCAGGACTTGTGTTTGTAATGGTTGTGGGGCCTAGGCAAGGATTAGCAGTGCTGGATGCTGGACCCAGCCAGGTCTGACTGCAAGACAAAAGTACTCAGTCTCAAGAGGCTTCTGGTTTTCTCAGGATCGCTGGTTCTGGCGTCTGCGCAACAACCGGGTGCAGGAGGGGTATCCCATGCAGATTGAGCAGTTCTGGAAGGGCCTCCCTGCAAAGATCGACGCAGCCTATGAGCGCTCTGATGGCAAATTCGTTTTCTTCAAAGGTACAGTACAGTTCAGTACGCGCCAACCACTCCTGCCTCACCTCAGGCTGCTTTTATGGCATGAAAATGGTGAAAACAGGTATGCTGCACCCTTGTCTTTTTCCAAGGGGGCACTTCAAGTAGCCACTGATCCTTAAGATACAATTCAGAGTGGGCTGGCCTTGCCAGGATAATCTCTGTATAGAGTTAATGTCAATCAGGGGAAGTTGGCTTTCATGTGATAACAAGAAACAGCTCCTATTTCCCAGGGAGTGTCAGTCCCCTGCCTATCTCCTTAAACACGTTTTGCCAGGGCCCTGAGGCCTCTCCAGGTGCAGGTGACTCCCAAACCTCATTTCTGGACAATTGTCTCCTAAAGAGACAAAATGACCAACCTTGTGCTGGGATCCACTTTAGCTCCCTGTATGGTGACAGTGTCTGAACAGGATCCTGTAACTTGAGAGCAAGTTGTGAGCAAGGAAGGGTGGCTGGAAAGCATGTCTGGTACAAAACCACAGTACCTGGGCTTCTGAATTTGTGTCTGCAGCTTCAGCACCTCAGCTCTCTAAACTGTATTAAAACTTGAGAAGGCTCATGGAAAGGCAACAGAAATATCTGAAAAGCTTGGGCTGACCAACACCTCAGCCTGAGCAAGGGATGGCAGACAGGGGATGAGACAAGTCTTTAAAATCATTCCTGGCATGAGAAGGTAAATGGGAAAGGGCTGTTCAGCAGCTCTCCCAAAACAAGAGCTGAGGAGCAGCAGATGAAATAAGGTTTCAGAGTCAAACTAAAGTGGAGGAGCAGCTTTTTCACAGGTTACAGTTAAGCCTGGAAGCCCTCAACATGCTGTGGTTCACTGCGGTTGGTTTAGGTTCTTATCAATTCAACTCCTAACCAGGCCAATCTGTTTGTTTTTTTGTCCCCACTCACCTCTAGGAGATAAGTACTGGGTTTTTAAGGAAGTGACAGCAGAGCCAGGCTACCCTCACAGCCTGGTGGAGCTGGGGAACTGCCTGCCCCGGGAGGGCATCGACACGGCACTGCGCTGGGAGCCCGTGGGCAAAACGTACTTCTTCAAAGGGGACAGGTACTGGAGGTACAACGAGGACAAGAGAGCAACGGACCCAGGATACCCAAAGCCGATCACCGTGTGGAGAGGAATCCCTCAGGCTCCTCAGGGGGCTTTCATCAGCAAGGAAGGCTGTATGTGTCTGCAGGCATTACACCTGTTAGGCCGGGAAGAGCTGGTCTGTGCTGGGAGCTGGGCGGTTGGATGTGGAGTGGTTTGAGTATTTTCTGATCCAGGAATCAAGTCTCAGAAGCCCTGGGGTCACGTGGGCTTTGTGAGCAGCATCAGTTTGAGATCCTTCCTGACCCTCATCCCAACTCACACACCTCCTTAGCTGCTAAACCACATGATGACAATCCAGCTCATAGGGAACGGGATCTTTTCTGCCACAATAGACCCTACCCAGCTTTTCCTGGGCCCTGGTTCTGAGGATGCTGGAACTTACATTTCCTCCTAATTCACCTGTAGTGAGCTCTGGCTCTCTGCTAAAGGCGTCAACCTGTCTGATGTTAGCAATTAGCCTTGAAATTATGCTCTGAGTAGGGGCTTGGAGCTCCAGAGGCTCCTTGCAACACATTTCTTTCTCTGATTTGAAGATTTCCTCCTCCTCCAGTTAGGGAAAAAGCCAACAGAAGGGGCTTGTGCCATTGAGGCTGTGTTCAGATCTGGAGCTGTGGTGTGAGAGGAGGGCTGTAGTGCTGGGCCAGGCTGGAGGATAGCAGCGAGACCAGCCCAGCTGGGGAACAGTGCAGGAGACCAGCACTTTCACCACAGCTCGGTTCTCCTGTTCTCTTTCTTTTTTTTCTCCTAATAACTTGAGAGTCATTAGAAAATGAGTCATCTGGGGAGAGAGGGGTGCTTCAAACAACATGTAGCATAAAGCATCACCCTTTTTTTAGCAGCAGGACAACACTGCTCCATAACACAGGACAAATCTTTGTGATTCTGTGGCAAAAGGACTCAGCATTTGCTCCCTCAGGCTGAATGAACAGAAACCTGGTGTTCTTCCAAACACTATCACACCCAGGCACACGCTGGCACCCTGCAGATGATGTTAATGATTTGGTAATGACGAGCACATCTTTACAGATGCTTTAGTAAAAATAACTCACTGCAGAACCCTTCCTTTAAAGTTAGTAGGGTTTTCTTTTTTAATTCCCAGCTTGTCTCGGCCAAGGGGAATGGTGTTCCATGGGCAATGTTGAACACACGAGGCAGGGTTATGGCTTCTCCTTTAAATCCCAGCTCCAAAACCACCTTCGCTTTACAACGGCTTGGGAATGCCCTGGATAAATGTGTTTTATTGACTTAGGTAGACGCTAGTTTCAGTTGTCCAGGCTCCCTTAATGTCCTCCCACAAGCACAGCTCATTAACTGGAAATAGTGAGAAATGCTCTGTGTTTTGTCTCCTAGTTTACACCTACTTCTACAAAGGGAAAGAGTACTGGAAGTTCGATAACCAGAGGCTGAGTGTGGAGCCAGGCTACCCCAGGTCGATCCTCAGGGACTGGATGGGCTGTAACCAGAAGGATGTTGAGCGGAGCAAGGACCGGCGCCTCCCGCACGACGACGTGGATATCATGGTGACGATAAACGATGTGCCCAGCACTGTCAATGCCATCGCAGTGGTGATCCCCTGCATCCTGTCTCTGTGTATCCTTGTCCTGGTATACACAATCTTCCAGTTTAAAAACAAAGAGGTGCAGCAAAATGTTGTGTACTACAAAAGACCTGTCCAGGAATGGGTATGACACAGCCCGCTGCACATTTCAACTCATTGAGCTGATGAGGACTATGGACACACACAAAAGAGAGAAAAAAATGCATTGAAAAGCCTACCAAACAGAACTACTTCAGTGACCTACAAGTTTTGGACACCCTGGGATGGAAATAAGCAGGAAAACCGGAAAAAATACAGGCAGGCAGCCTTGCAGTGTGGAGCCTCTTTCCTTCGTACTGCTTTGGTCACCTGCCGGTCGCGGTGCCATCCACCGGCTCGCTCTGCCAGCACCAGAGTCTTCGAGACAGGTTTCAACTGATCTGGGAAACTTCCTTCAGTTCCCTGCACCAGTGCTCCCTGTTAAACCCAGCATTCTCCAGTGTAGCTAAACCACCTCTGAACAGAACCATTTTTTTAATAGCTGTCTCATGAATGAATTAAGATCATGAAATCTATGAACAAGAACAATTTCAGTGTCATAAGCAGAAGACATTCTGATGCTGAATCATTCTAAAAAATCTTCTTAGTTTATTAAAAAATCCAGGGATCTACCTGGATATGATTTTCCAATACCTGCTGGTCAGATGTTTTGTACATTCATAACTAATCAATGCTGCCACTCAGCACAGTGCACGAGGAACCACCGAGCACTCAAAGAGGTACCGGAGTGTGGAGCAGAAGCTCAAGAAGCACCAAACAGACACCTGGCAACATCAAGCCCTAGACTGGGACAATCTGAAGACAAAGTAATTGGGTCTAAAAAAAAAAAAAAAAAGCCAATCATGGTTTTTGTTTTGGGAGCCACTCATGAAAGAAATATTTAAATGTCATGTAAGTTGGTTTAAGCTCCTGCCAGCAAGAACCCATGAACCAATGGTTATTGAAATACCGGGAATGTGTATAGACGCAGACTGCACTCTGCCCGTTAAGACGCTGGGAAAAGATGAGTTGTTGTTCCGTGGCATGTGTAACTAGATTGTGGAAGTTGTATGTTGGGTTTCAGGAGAATGGAAATGTTTGTTTGGAGTGAGGTCTTCATTATATTTTGCTGAAATAATCAAGGTACAGTAAGAATTAGGCCTGTTTATAAAACTAAATCCAACCCCTGTAGATGTTACAAACATTGTATGCCTTCAAAATTTGGGGTTTTTTTTTTGTTTCGCTCCCTTCTTCACAGGCAAATATTTGGCAAGGACCAAAGGAAGCATGCCACACAGTAGAATGACACATTTGACAGAGCCATAAATATCAGGTAAAGGCAAGAAAAATAACCTTAACTTTCAGCTAGTGACTTTCCACAGATCTCTTCCTACAACAGTAGCTTCTACTTGTCCCTCTTACATTTGTAAGTGGTTCAGGACATTATGCCCTAACCACAAACCTTTGATTTTCATGTTGATGCTGATATTTTTACCATGTTGAATAAGAGTGGAAGAGTCTCTTGCAGTGCAGTGTAACGGTGAAGTCCAGCACTGTACAGAAGTGCCATCCGTGTCAGCACAGGAATTGCTTTGCTCACTCACCATGGGGAACAGGTGATTAACCTAAGCCCTCTGCCTATAACTGAATTTTATTCAGTGCAATGGAAGTGCAATGCACAGAATGTCCACTTAGTATAGAAAAAGTACAGCTTTATAATGTCAGCTCTGAAAAAAAACCCCAAGGACTACAAACACACCAAAACTATTCCTAATTACAGTGAGGAACGAAGCAGCAGAGAGATCGTTAGCATTCCGGATTGCTAATTAGTGCTCAAATATTGCTCTGGTGAAGCAGGATAGACACATAGATTCGTCTGGTGAAGCCCACTAGGACTGCATTAACGCGTGGTCTCAAACTGTATTTTGTCCTTCATAACTGATTTCCATAGCCAAGCTGTTTATTGTGTTTAAACATAAACTATTACCAACATATTACAAAGTAAGTGAGAAGCTCGTAGATGCGAAACTTTGAACTGTAGTGACAAAACGTGCTAACGTCTCATGATGGGTGAAGGAGTGCGAAGGACCAAACGAAATCAGAGCTACTGATCAGACACCCCCACGCCACTCCGCGTTGCTCTGTGTACCAGAGGTGTGGTGGGGCACACACCACGGATGCCACAGCCACACGGCACCTCGGTCTCATCCGTACGCTGCCATCTCGCCGGGACTGCAACAGCCCAAACCTTTGAGCAACTTCCAACAGCCATCATTAAAAAATAAAATTTAAAAAAAAAAAAATTTACAATGGAGAGCAATGTCTGGGTTTGTTTATATTTTCTCCCCCGTGCCCCAAAGGCAGGGTTTTGGCCTGTCCGAAGCACAAGCTGTTCAGGCAGTGCAGGGCCTGGGTGGGCAGGAGGCTGAGCCGTGTGCCCGGGGTGGCTGCAGCAAGGTGAGCTGCTGCCCTGGGCTGCCAAAACCCAGCCTCAGCTGCTGCTCCACAGAGCCACAGAAATACCTCAGGGCCTTTTCTACCTGCCCTGGACCTGGCTCCTGGGGCAGGCGTTACGTATTGGAGTTTCCAGGGGGTGAGAACAGCTCTGCAGCCACAGAGGCCTGCAGGGGGGTACGCAGCTTTCCCCCAGCGCAGCCCCATTCATCATCATCTCTGTTCTGCTGTGATCAGCTGCTGGACAGTCCTAGGGTAACTTGGATCTGGGGACAAACATGGCATTTTGTGTAAGGGACAGTTCCCACCCCTGAGTTCTTTGCTGGGATCCTGTGCTGTGCCACAGAAGCACCAGACTCGCTGCCCATCAGCCTGGCCAGAGCTCTCTGTAGGCAGGGGCTGTGTTCCAGCTCCTGTCCAGAAATGCAGGACACGTTGTTCCCACAGGGGAGCAGGGATCAGCAGTGCTATTTCAACTCTCACAAGCAAAAGGGTGTTCCTGTGATCCTGCTCTGCAGCACGGGGGCTTGGACAGCCCAGGGACCCTGGAACACCCTGGACAAGCTGCCAGCCACACTCACTATACTGCACTCAATATCCTATTTGGTTTTTTTCCAGTTTTTGACTACTTTGAATAATTTCATCACCATTTGGGCTCATTGTCCCAGGAAATTTAGACATTTGCTGGGATACTTGATCACTACATTCGCAAAAGTTGGTCCTCCACTAAGATTAATTATTCCTAACTTATAACCAGTCATTAAACCTCAAGATCTCCCATCTCACACTGTGAGGACTCGGAGGTTTAAAAACTTCTGTAAAGGATCCTGACAAAAGTTTTTGGCCATTAAGGCACACAGAGCTGCACACCCCAAAACCTTCTCACTGAACCAAGTTATGAGACTTTCATTTCTCTCTCCTGTCACAATCATCCCAGGGCTAGATTCCAGCCCTTCTCATAGTATCACCTATTTGTCCAGCACACCTTTAGTTCCTCAGATCATTCCTGCAACCCTTCCTAGCACCTGAAGTCACGTGTTGCCTTGCACTGCCTGATGGCAAAGGTGCCAGGTGGCTTTAGCCATGGTATGTAACCCACAGCTTTGAAGCTCAGCAATTTCATTTTTAAGAATCCCAAGAACTCGTGGGAACCCAGCTCTGGGGACACACAATTTGATTTCATTGACTGTTCCTTAATGCCTCTTGGCATCATCACCAGGCATGCTGTGCTGCCATGGAGATGAAAGCACATGAGAAGGGTCAGTCGAGTGCTTTCTGAACTAGTGAGGTGTGCCCTGGGCTGTGATGCCAAGGGCCTGTCACCTGGAATCCTGCTGTTCTGTAACCCCTCACCTGGGCTGTCATTTCACCCTTGCTGAGGCACGTTGCTGTGCTCAGCCTCCTCCTCACCCTGCTCCTGCCAGCTCTGGCACTGCAGGGCAGGATCTCAGGGGAAGTAATGGGCAGTGGCACGAGAATTTCACTCCTCCTTTCCCCAGCTTCTTAGACCCAAAATTTAATGTAGATTAGCATTACCCCCAAATATCTATCTGCAGGAACGCTTGGCAACCACTGTGCAACATTTGCATCTCATCTACACATAATGCTCAGGATAAAGATGCATCATGGATTTATGGCTGCTTTGGGCTGTTTGGGCTTTATTTTCCTAATTAGCTCCAGACATTGTTTGCTTTCTTGACCATTGCTGAAGCCTGAGCATGTCTGTTCCAATATGGACCTTGAGTCAGGAATGTGCTCTTGTACTGCTCAGAGTTCACCACTACAGGGAGAAATTTGGATTCTTAACCAAATGTGCTTCACTTCACACTCAGCTGCACTCAGTTTACCTTTCTATCCAGTCCTCATCCTCACTAGTCAGCCAGTATGGCCAAAATTCCCTCATCCACTGCCTTTCCTAAACCAGACATGTAAGAGGGCTTCCCTCATTCCATGGGATCACTCACCTAAGGTCCCTAAATGCCTTTGGCACAAAATCCTGCCAAATGCCTTTTGAAAATACAGCTAACAGTACAAGAGACCTTCTCCCTATCCCTGGGGACTCCTTTAAGAGCTGCACAGGTCTTCTAAGACACAACTTGCCATTCAAACACCACGTTTACCCTCTCTCATGATCCATGTTTCTAAATCCATTCTTTATTATAGTTTGTTTTCCTTGTTCACAGGTCCATCTCACTAGTTCAGAATTCCCACAGACCCATGTTCAGAACAGGTATCACACTGGCTCCACCCAGGAGCAGAGCCCTGCGAGGTGGCCAAAGGGAAGCAGCTTCTCACTCTAAGTACTGAGACTGAGGAGAAGACCTGGAGTCAGGGCCAAGACAGGTGGTGCATGACATCAAAGGGTTGGTATCTGATCCGGTGTGATCATGGCAATCTTTATTTTAAAGTTTAAGGAGTAACTTTTTATCAGCCAAATCTTACAAAGCCGTCCCTGAACATCCAGACAGTAAAACAAAAATGGAAGTTTACTCAATTTTCTACAAAGCCAAAAGCACCTGGGCTGAAAAGAGCTCTGCCCATACGGCCCTCAGGTTATCATCCCTCAAGAGAAGCCAGCTGAGAGCAAGGCAGCTGTGTGGAGACAAGTGAGAGCTTCCTCTTACCCTCAGGATAGGAAATGGAGGCACTTCTATGACTTCAGTGCACGCTTAATGGGCAAGCAGGAAAGCAACTGAAATATCACTGAGCAACAGCTGTGTAGAAAGAAATTACTATCTTCTGCTCAAAAGCAGCACCTACAGCTGCTTTCCATCTGGCACAGGCAGAGCTCTTCATGAGGAAGCTCCCAAATCTGTAGCCTCTGGCTAAGTGACTGCTTAGAACCATGTTACTTAACCTTTATCTCCAAGGTAACTCCAGATGAGGTGGTCCAAATCTATTGGGATTTGCTGACTCCTAAGAGTTTCCCACTGTAGGAGGTGAACTCCTGCAGGACAAATTAAGCCCACTGGCAACAGTCTGCCTTTTGGGCTCTGTCTTGCAGATGCCCCAGAAGCAGCTCAGGTGACACCAGGTCAAACACTGCTCCAGGGACTCCCACACTGTTGTTAAAAGCCCTTGGATTGACAATGAAAAACTCCAATTTTTATCCAAGCTCATCATTTCAGAATCACCATCCCATGGGAACAGCTGCAAGTCGGGGAAAAAAGAGCAGGTGATGTCTTTTTAATTATTTTGTAATTAAACTATTGTATTTTTGGTACTGGACATACACAGGGGTCTTAGGTGTACCTAGAGCAGAAACACCACTTGAGCAGGAGTGTGGAAAGAGAGGGCAGCGCACGTAGTGCCAAAACAAACTGCTGTGCAGCAGGACACTGGTGCAAGACTTAAGGCAAAATAACCTCTAGTGATCAACATCCAAGAGCCACAAGAGTAAATATTGTGGGGTAATTTGAAGGGTTCAGTTGGCATCACAAAACCAGAAAGCAGAGCTGAAGAACTGAGCAAAGGGATAGAGAGCATTCCTTATTTGTATCTTACACATGTTATTTGTTGGTTTTTGTGATAACAGTTTACAAAAGATGACAAAAATTTGGTTTTGTAGCCTCTCCCCTGGGCCAGGCCTGCAGAAACATCATCAGAAGGTCTGGATGTCTGTGATCCAAAGTGCAGCTCAACACTTCACTCCTTAGGAGCTTTCTGGGAAGTAGGGACCAACGCTGCTCATGTCAGGCTAAAAGACAAAACAGAAAGGAGGTTTAGTAGTGCCAGAGTGCAGAAGGCATTTCAAAACACCAGCTTCAGTCAGTTCTCACCTTCCCACTACAAAGGCCCAGAAGAAATTTCCCTTCCTAGAAAAGGACCTCTGAAAAGAGGGAAGCAAGATGTTGTGGCTGCTAACAGCCAGCCACAGGAACAGACCTCTCAGGCAGGCAAAGGCAAAATGCACATTCCGCCTGGCCCAGGTAATGATCAACAGCTCAGAGCAGGTTTAATTATGGCTCTGATACGCTCAGAGACATCAAGACCCAAACTGTAACAGGGCAAAGAATTCTTTAAAGGAATTCCTTATGCCATAAACAATTCCCAGACTGTGGCTGAGAAGTCAGCCACCAAGTTACAACGCTCAGGTAGTTCAGGAACACACTTTTAGCACCACATCAGTGGTCCTTAGGGTTGTAACTCAAAGCCCAAAACCAAAGCCCAAATACAGTTCCCACAGGACGTTCACCTAAGGTTAGGCCTAAATGTAAAACCATTTGCTTATGTAAAAACATTTGCACACATTAATGAATGGGGAGGGTCCCATATCATTACCACTCCAGACAGAAAACAACACCTGCCTCACATTAAAAAGTAACTTGGACAAAGCCATTAACAAAAAGGCTTAAAAAAAATTCAAGTTAGCAGTTTTAAATATAAGAGGTTTAAGGCAGCAGCAGCTGACAAGTTCCACAGTCTTTTTGCCTCCAGCCATGGTTATAGCAAGCATTTGAAATAACATTTGAATAACTACAGCAATCAAAAGCCAAGATGACAAGCAAAGTCGATGGTATTTTAACTTTTAAAATAATATTTGTTTAAAAAAAACCCATTCATGTCACAGCTGAGCACTGAACAGTTAGCAAAGAAAATGTGACAGCTGAAGCAGATGTTATTCCTCACAAAAAGGATTCTCATTGCAACAAAACATTCCATAACCCAATGAATAACTGCTGCCAGTAACCAAGAAAAGGGGAGAGGAAGTGAAAAAATGATGATTTAAAAATATAGATCAACCGTGAAATCAGCTGCTTTTATAATAAAATCTTGCCTATTTTGACCATGATTCTGCCCGGAGGTGGATCCTCCCTACCTGTCAATCAGGGAGTCCCTCATGTTGGTGGCAATGGTGCTTGGCTGAGCCTCGTTGAGCCTGAAGATGCTCTCGATGACGGAGAGCTCTGTGCTGGTGGTGTCCAGCCCGCAGAAGGCGCACCAGTCGTTGACCACCATCCCCGCCGCGATCACCTCGCTGCCGCGGTTCACCGTCCCCGCCTGCCAGGGACACAGCAGCAGTGAGCAGCAGCTCACAGCACAGCTCCTCACGCAGCCCTGGCACGGGTCTGTGCTGGAGGGCTCAGCTCACACTGCTGAAAAGATGAGCTCTGCCACCAGCAAAGTTCTGAGGGTGTCAGATAAAATGATGAATGAACAGCCTTTACTCTGGTGAGAAATTGGTGTGGCATTCAGTGAAAGAGAGTCCAATAAGCAGGAAGGTTAACAGCATTCACACATCCAACTGAGCAGGTACAGGAGTTTCTTACTTCATCTTTTAAACACTGGCTTCAGCAAACCACAGACAGCCTCACATTCTGTATCTGCACAACTTGCACAATCCCAGCAGAGCAACATTTCAGAAGGCAGCTAAAAGCACTGAGCAGCTTATTCAGACTCAGGAAAGACAGGAAACTGTCTGGAAGACTTGGTTCAAGTCTTTTCCTCACCTCCCGCTCAGAATCACTTCACAGAAAAACAGAATCTGGGAGCCCCCGAGCTGGAGAAACACTGCAAGTGAGTTGGGAGGGAATGGGAAGAGCAAACACTCCAAAAATGCCTTACCACGAGCGGGACCTGCAGCAAAGAAGACAGCTCATCCTGGTCGTCGATTGAAGTTTTGGGGTGCACGATTCCTCCTTGATTACTAAAAACACAGTAACTTCCTACCAGCACCTGGTCTGCTACTGTTTGTCTGAAAACCTCCACCTTCAGCACATCTGCCAAGATCTCTTCTGTCTCCTGCAGATGGAAGGAGGACAAAGCCTTCAGCTAAACAGTATTGCAGAGTGAGAAGTCAAGCTCCTCCTGCACACAGCCCTCAGCTGGGAGCCTCCCACACTGCACAGCCCATTGCAACCCAGCCACAGTAATACATAAAGCCAAGCTCCAAACTCCACATGTTCCCAGTTTCCTGTGTCACTATAAACACAACCTCATGCCTTTGCTGAGAAATGCCCAAATCCCCCCTTTCTGTTGGCAGTACATCACTTGCATCAATTCCCAGCAAACCAGTCCTCTTTGGCCCCAAACCACTGGGACAAAAGTCTTATCCTTCTCGTAACTCTAACAACTTCCTTCCTCTCCAGGTTTCACTGTGAATTATTTTGATTTCTCTCTCTCTGGCAATCTTATCTTAGTTTTTACACTTTTCAAAAAATAAAGGCAAAGCCTTTTCCCTTCCCCTTATTTTTCCCTTTGCACTCCAAGTCCCATTTCCTCATCGCCTTTAGCAGAAGCTGCAAGCGAACACTGTCAGGACCTGCAGCCACACAACACATCTCTCTCAATGCTGTTATCAGTTCTCAGACATAAAACAGGAGTGACTTTGTCTCCTCTGCCCTTATTTCAAACTCTCATACAAGAGCCTTTAATTTTTCTTTCAGACCCCTGCAATCATGCACATCCATGGCCTCGTTCAGCTATGACACGCTCTGGCTCACTCAGCTGTAGCTTGTAGCTCCTTCTGTGGTCCTCACTGCACTCCTCCTTATGCTCTTTGTTAGACCCGTGCATACTTAATTTTATGCACACAAAGCAAACTGCACCCAATGATCACTGAATCTCAGAATGGTTTGGGTTGGAGGGACCCTAAGACTCATCTCGTTCCCCGCCCCTGCCATGACCAGGGACACCTTCTACTAAACCAGGTTGCTCCAAGCCCTGTCCAACCTGGCCTTGGGCACTTCCAGGGATGGGGCTTGGAGCTTCCCCAGGCAACCTGTGCCAGGGCCTCCCCACCCTCACAGGGAAGAATTTCTTCCCAGTATCCCATCTAGCCCGGCCCTCTGTCAGTGAGGAGCCATTCCCCCTTGCCCTGTCCCATGACACACATGACCCCCACTCCTTCCCTTCTCCAAAGCACATTCACCACAGCTCAGCCAGAAGGAACAATTCCAGCCACAGCCTGGGCAGCACCTCCCAGCCCCATTTTGAGTGTGGAAGTGTCCCACAGCCCCATACCCTGTCCAGATCTGGGTGAACCAGAGCCACGTAGTCATTGCACGTGGTGACATTGCCCAGAGCCGACAGCCGCTCCTCCACACGCTGGATCCGCACGGAATCCGGGAGGCTGTTGCGGATGTGCTGGAGCTCTTGGTCTGTCGTGCTGCTCGGGACCAGCAGCCCATGTCTGTTCCCTAAAACGACAAAAGAAAACAGAATAGAATGAAGAGAATGTTTCCACAGGGCGCCCTAGCACTTCCCTGCTGTTCACACATGGCTTGAGCTGCTCTTGCTCTGTGCGCTCCTTCCGAGCCCAGAATTCAGCCCAGGTGATTTAAAAATAATCTGCGCCACAGGAAAAGAAAAACCAGGCTGCAGCACAGAGTGTGGGTCAATGGCACTGTCTTCACTCCCTTCTCTCTTCCAACAGGACTAAAGGAAACCTGAGGCTCTCAGTGAGACACTTTACAAGGAACTCTCAGATTCCATGAGAACATGCAGATGCCATGTGCCCTACAAAAGGCCCAGGTGCTACAGTTTGTGTGACTGTGGCAGAGCGACTGAAGGGTTAAAGAACAAAGAGCAAGAAGCTGGTCTGACCTAACAGGCTCTCACGAGGCAGAGACACGTGAACGGCTTTTCCCTGACTTTCACATTCGGGAATTCCTAGCTCTGCCCCCTCCCCGGACCGGCAGGGAGGAACAGCGGCGCTTCCCTGGCCCCGAGGGCCAACACTCCCTCCACCCGGCTCCGGGGCGAGTCCCTGTATCCCCTCTGTCCTTCACATTATCAGCCAGGTTGGAAAATATCTTTGAGATCATCCTTCCTGCTCCTCACACACTCGAGGCATTAAAACAACCCTCGAGGGTGAGGGGCGCTCCCCCACGGGATCAGCCCCCGGTGCGGCTCCGACCGAACGCGCGACCTTTCCCCGTCCCCGCGGGCTCCTCCCGCCTCACGTACCCACACACATCCTGCCGATGATGCGGCAGCCGGCGATGGACGCATGAACCACCGGGATGGTCCCGAAGAGCTCCCCCTCGAACACGCTGCAAAGACAAAGCGCCGCGTCAGGGCCCCGCGGGGCCGCGGGCAGGTC
>WEIT01002029.1:9842-113337 GCA_013389985.1 Dryoscopus gambensis | reverse complement strand
TACGCCTGTGCCCCTGTGCCGGGTGTGCCACTGCCGTCCCTGTGCCGGGTGTGCCATGGCTGTGTCCCTGTGCCGGGTGTGCCATGGCTGTCCCTGTCGCTGGCCACTGTGGGCCACCCCCATCTGCGTACAGCCCCAGCCCACACCCTGGTGCCCCCCAGGTGCTGACACTGTCCTTGTCCCAACACGATCCATGCCTGGGCACCGCCTCTGTGCTGACATTTGTGGTGTAGGACAGCATCTGTGTGCTGACAGGGCACCCATGACTCCGGTGCCACCTGAGTGCCTCACTCGTGTGTAGGGGCCACCTGTGTCAGCTGCCACCAGTGTTCAGGTGTGCTGGCACCACTGATGTGCCACTGTCAGCCGTGTGCAGATGCCAAACGTGTGCCCAGACGTGTCCCTGCCCTTCCTGGCCCGGCACAGCTCAGCACGGCAGGGCCCTGGCCACGCTCACTGCTCACCCTGCCACCAGGACCCAACACGGCTTTTTCCAGCAGAACAACTCCTTTATTTTTCACATCCCCCTGCCTTTGGCCATTTCATTTTTGCCATATGGATACAGGGAGAGGAATTGCTCAGCAGGGAGAGAACCAGGGCTCACCCTGAAGACCTCAGTGGCCAGTTTCCAAAGCAATGGCTTTGCTGTAAAGTTTGAGGGGGAACGGTTCTTTCCCAAATGGGTAAAAAGAATGTGGATTATGTTTATGTGCTTTTCTCCCTCCTGCCACAATCACGTAATTGAAAATTTGAGCTGTAGTTGCTAAGCTCGTCTGAATCAGTCATCTACCTAGATTAGACACCTTTTAACAGGAACAAGACTAATCTGCCACCCATGTTTTGATTTCAAGCCCCAGGCATGATGATTGGCAGGGAAAAGCAACCCCTGGAAAATCAGACCAGAGGCCAGCTCGAGGCCTAGGTCAGAGCTCGAACCGACTGTGTATGTGTTTGGATTTTAGCTTGTTGTACTTGGTGATGAGGTCCAGCTTGCTGTGCCCCAGAGTCATTCTCTTCTCTGCCCCATAGGCGCTGTTCTTTTCCAGCAGCACGTCCTCCGGGAACTTGTCATAGCAAGGCACTACGGACTTTTTATCCCGTTTGAGGTGGTTGTATGGGGAGAACAGGTCAAAATGGCCATGTCCAGGGCTCTGTCTCTTTTCCACCCCATAAACCACGTTCTCATTTTCAGCTGGCAGCTCCCCGGAGCTGGCCACAGGCCCTCTCTGCTTCAGGCTTGTCCCATTGCTCCCAGTACCCTCCGACAGGGACTGCAGTGGCTGTCCTGCTCTTGGCGGGGAACAGTGGCTGCTGTTGGCCTTAGTGTCCCCCTGATAACCAGGTTTATTGGAGGAAGGTTCTGGCTGCAGGAATGTCCTTGTTGTTAGCAGGTTTGATTTGAGATATGAGGCTGGGGTGGGTTTATTTGGAGGACTGTTTGCTGAGTCTGGTGGTTCTTCTTGCTGTTTAGGGCAAGTGGGCTTCAGGAATGTGTCTTCCTTCCCCTTCTTATTGCCAGAATCAGAGCTGGAATCTTGCTTCTCCTGGTGTGCACTGCAGCTGGAGCTTTTCATAAAGGGAGACACTTTTATGCTCCTGATGCTCACATTGGAAAGGCTGCTGGAGGGGCTCAGGGTCTCAGTATCATTCCCCTGAGTGGGTTTTAAAAGACAGTTGTCAACTTTTGAGGTATTCCAAGAAGAGAGGCATGTTCCGGGATCTGGCACACAGAAGCTGGTCACTGTTCTGGACTCTGCATACAAGTACCGGAATTCCTTGTCAAACTCTGCAACAATTTGCCCGCGGAAGTGGGTCACCAGGCCAGTGTGGACTTGGCTGCAAAGCCAGGTGAAACTGCAGGAAAAGAAACAAAACACATGTAACTTTAGTTCACAGAGTGCCAAAATGCCTAGCATGGATTTTAACATCCCAATGATGGATTGCTACCCAATTTGTGTTGTTAAAACTTTCTCCGTGTAGGCAGGTGTGAGATTGCTCAAGGAGATTAACGTGCTCATCACATAATTACAAAAGAGCAGCCCTAAAGTGGTTGTTTAATTTCAGCTCGGGGCCCCCTGCTCTTCCCTCGCCTTGGCAGGAGCTGTGTTCTCATGTCCTGACATCTGCAACCTGTGATGGGCTTGTAGGAGCTGCTTGGGCAGGCAGGAAGTGAGGAATGGAGCTCCTGGGCACTGCCTTGAGGAGTGGAGGTCTCCAGAGACCACAGGAATACCTCAGGACAGGAAGGCTGATGATGTTTGCTATAACCATTGCTGCAGGATTCCCAAATGCAATAGAAGTTCATCCTTGGCTCAACAAGTCCAGTCCCTGCCCTCGCAGTTCCGTGTTTTGGGATCTTTTCTGGGAGCCTGTCATATTCTACCTTAAAACCAAACTGGTTTTGCCCTAGCTGAGGAAAACCTTCCATTAATTGCCACTCCACAAATTTTCCTTATCTGTTTAACCCTACCTCTTGTTTGTGCCCAAACTGTAACCTAATTAGCTCTTCACCAATATAGCTACAGGTTGTAACCACATTCTCCTAATCTTCCTTTTCCTGATTGAATTGAGAGGTTCCTTCCAGAATGGGATCCCCAGGCTCCTGGTCATCCCAGTCATCAGCTGATTTTTTATTCTTGCTGTAGTCAAACCAGACCAGCAGACTAAATGTGTCAAATAAACCAGAATTTTCAGAGGTGGCAGTACCAGCTGAGGGCTGTGCTATCGGCTGCTAAAGCAAGACACTGATTCTGAAGAGCAGGATGAAATGACAGGAGCTCCAGGAGAGCAATTGTCATGGGAGGTTATATTCTCAAGTAAATGTCATTTCAGGACAAGATGCTGGCACTGTGTTTTGGGACCTTGTCAATGTTTAGCTCACAAGACAGCTGTCTGGGAACTTCTAGTAGGAAACCCAGCTCTTGAGGCTTGTCCCTGAGCACTCTGCAGTTGTTATAGGTAGGACTGGTGTTTGGTATGTTCACACTCAGCAACCACACCCCTAAGAGAAACATAAAATGAAAAAAATACTCTGATGCTTCATATCAAACCTGGTAAATTAGGTAAGAATGAAAAAGTAGTAAAAGAATGGAAAGATCTTGGTGGGTGGCATGAAGAGTACTCAGAAATACCATCCTGGGGGCTCAAAGCAAATGCATCCCTTCACAGAGATATTAGGGGGGAAAAAAAACAAACCAGAAACTATCTGGGATGGCTAAATGACACAGGAGAAGCTCCTAAGCCCGGAGAGATCATCTTTGGAAAAGGTTGGGTCATACATTGCAAAAGGTGAAAGAAGAAATATTCAGCTCTTTTTGAGGCACATGGTCCATGTGTAACAGGAGTGTTCAGATAATTCCCCTGCATCCCTTTATTGCACAGGAGCTTGGGCTGCCCTGAGCCCCCCTTTATGCAGAACATAAGGGAGGATCAGTCTCCTGTTAAGATCTCTGTAGAAGAGATTAGAAAACATCAATAGAGCAGGTATCAGGGACTGGGCAGGAGCAGGGAACATCAACCCAAGAGTGCCAAGGGAATGCCAGGATGAAATAGCTCAGCTCCTAACCAGGCTGTGCTATCTCCCACTTGAAAGGGCTCTGGCTATCAGAAGAGTGGGAGGGTGCTACTGTGAGAAAATGTTTTTAATGTTCCGGACCATTAGGTCTCACAAATTAGACAGATATAAGTTGAGTAGATACAGAAATTACTAGAGACTCTTCTAAAGAATGCAATTAATGGCCATATAGGAAATATGAGATAATAGGAAAGGCAGCTTTGGCAGAGGAATGTTATCTCTCTAAAAGCCCTGAGAGTTCTTCGAAGAAATGCAGGAGTCCAGACAGGGGAGATTTCATGGATCAGCACTGTCAAAGGCGTCTGTCCCAGGGCACTTCCTGGCTCCCAGGAGTGCTGGTGGCTCTGGCCACATTGTCACAACACTGTCCCCAGTCCCAATGCACCCAGGCACCTCCTCTCAGCCATGTGAACTGCCCTTCCCCCCGTGAGGGGAGAGCACTCCCCCAGCCTTATGACTGTCCCTACCCCTGGTGCCTCTTATGGCTCTTGCCCCAGTTCAGGCATTCCTGCGTCCCAGTTTCCCGTGTTGATCCAGTGGGGTCCTGCTCACTCTGTGTCGTGACAAGCTCTGGAAGGAATCATCCAAGTCCCCCGGTGGCACAGCCCTCCTTGCCACAGGACAGGTTTCCAGGATGGGACAGTGTGGATCTTGCCAGCCATGGCCATTCCCACCACTACAAACTGATAAAGGTCTTTTCTTCCCCGAATGGCCTGGAGGAAATAGCCAGGGAATAATTTCTGGTATAAAAATGAGGCACTAGCTGAAGTTCACATGTTACAAATCCAATCCAGACAAGAAGAGCTACTTCTTTGCACAACACAACACCCACGGGAGCTGTGGAGCTCCTCCTCCTGCAGGCCACGCTGGATGCTAAAAGTGCATGGGAGCTTCTAAGAGCGGTAGGATTTTCCTGACATTATTTTTTCCCTATAACGAACTGCTGCTCCCAGCAGTTCTGGATCACCGTGGGACACAAAGGACTCTGGGAGAGGATGGCTGTAGGCTAGGATCCCCTCCCTGCCCTGCTTTCAGACTCTCCGGGAGCGGTGCAGCTCGGCCCTTGGCCGGGAGATGGAGGTGCAGCATCACCTCCGGGCGCTGGGGGACACCGGCCAGTCCTCGCAGCATCCCCTGCCCCGGGGCTCGGGCGTGGGCCGAGCAGGGGTGGGAAGAGCACCTGCGGTATTCCACAAGTCTCTGTCTCGGCAGCATTTTCGACATCCGGATTAGTTCCCTGCGTGCCCCCTTGTAGAGCCGTGCTCTGCCCTGCTCTGGGGTCACGGTGGCCTTTGCCTTTCCTCAGCTGTTTGTGCAGGTGACTCCACATCTCCACACTCAGCCCCTCTGCTTCAGCTCTTTCCAACAGACGAGACACCGATTTGCAGCAGAAGGTTTTTTTCTTCTTTCAATAGTTTCTCAAATTTTATTGTTCTTCTGTCACTTGGGCTGTCACAAAGCCATTCTTTTCTTTCCATATGCCAGCACAAACTTCTGTGTTTTGTTTTTGCTCATGGCTAAATGCATGTACCACATAACACTCCTTACTAGACCTTCTATTTCAAGTGACATTTTCTTTGATAAGGTAACAACAACCTGCCTTTGTTGCAGCAAGCTCTTTTAGCTTGCTCCCAACACACTTCAAATCATTTCCATTCCTTGATTTTCATCTTCCTTTTGATTCAAACCAGTGCAATGTATTCAACTAATTTGGGCACCCATGTCTGTTATCTCTTACCTTTTATTCATCCTTCCAGCAGCAGACCTTGTCTCTTTCTCCTGGATTCATTTTTTATTTACACACCTGAGGACTTGCTCCTCCCTGCTTTGGTGTGCCCAGCAAGGCTGTACATAACTCATCTCCGGGCAGTGTCACTGCGCTGCCCTGAGTGTCACCTGGGGCTCCCTTGCTGATGCACTGTGCTTCCCACTCCTTACGCACTCACTTCCTGCTTAATTGGAATTTCTTTTTTGAGGTGACTCCTCATCAAGCTACATCTGGAACTCCCTCTGCAAAGCTCTTTCCTCTTGCTTGGGCCACGGATACCTGCAAGTATAAGCACCTTTTTTTGGAAAGAAATTCCAAACTTCCTCCAGCTTCAAATCCAGGTAGCTTTATCTGTCCATTGCCAAACACTTCTGTACTTCAGTTTTGTTTTTTTTTCTCCTGAAGCCATGTGCAGAGCTTTTGTATTCCTGTAAACTTTTGCCTCTTATTTTTCAGTTTCAGCTGCTGTGTCAGCCTCAACTCCAGGTCTTGATTTTCTCATTATAGCAAACACCGAGCTCCTTCCTCCCTGGGCCCATGGCAAGACACACCCCAATAGCGTGTCCATCTTTCATTTTCAGCAGAGAAATTTAATCTCCTCTAAGGCAACTCAAACAGCCACATAACTCCCCTTTCAAGCTGACAATACCAGCTCTTTTCTCTGGTTCTAGCCTGGCAAATGTCTACTCTTCTTTTCCTGTTCAAGATCCTGTTTAGCTCTAGCCCCTATATGCCCTTGAGCCCCTCTTACCTGCTGAAACAGTCAATATCTTAAGTGCTCAAATAAACACCCTATTTCTTCTGGTGCCCAGAATAATCCTAAACAGCTAGATATATAATCACATTTAAGATTTTAGATTATTGCTCTGCCTAGATACCTCAGTCTTGGTTTTTTCCCTTCATTTAGAAGAAATATAATCTTAAATATTTAATCAATGTACACATAAGAGTTGAAGGGTCTAAACTAATTTGCCTACATTTGTTTAAGATAAGAGCAGTGAGCTTGGTTTCTGTATTTAGAAAATGCTGCAAAAATGTGCTTGATCTGTGCCAATAGGCAGCAATATATCAGAATAACTTAAAGAATCATAGAATCACAGAACATCTTGTGTGGGAAGGGACCCACTGGGTTCATCTAGTCCAACCCCTGGCCCTGCACAGACATCCCAACATTCCCACCCTGTGCCTGAGAGCAGTGTCCAAATGCTCCTGGAGCTCTGGCAGCCTCGGGGCCGTGCCCATTCCCTGGGGAGTCTTTTCAGTGCCCAGCACCCTCTGGGGGAAGAACATTTCCCTGATCTCCAGCCTAGACAGCCCTGACACACTTCCATGTTCTGCTTGTCATATGAATGAATAAAACCTGTGGAAGCAGAAGGACAGTTAAAGTATTTCTGCATATTTGGGTCCTTTTCTTCATTGCTCATCTCCTTGCAGATCTGCCAGCCTGGTGTAACCCAATGGACAGCAGGAAGCAGTCCTGCTACAGATTGCTACAGACCAAAGCTGGGGCGTGTAGAAGGTCACACAGTTTGGGATCACACACTTCACTTTAAAAATAAATGCAAGAAAACTGAATTCTGATAAGAAGACAGGATGGAAATCAGTGACACTTGGGTAAGGAATTAAATCAGTGGAGAACATCTGAACAAATAAAGCTGTGTTTAGAAAAGTGCACAGTGGCTGTACTGGGAACTTTCTGAGCAGAGTGCTGATGGTAAATAAGCCACACTGAGGGGGTGCTGGGAGACCAAGGTGGCAGAAAGCAGAGGGATGAAGGGAGATCCTGCCAGGCTGAATGGGGGCCACTATGAGGAGAGTTGCCGAAACTGCATTTCAGACCCTATAAATGACCACTTTTTGGAAAAACTAACCAGAAAGCCAAAAAAAGGAGAAATAACATTACCAGTTCAGAGAGTTTCTTTGGGAAGGCCATTCAGCAAAAAATAACCATGACCTACCCATATCAAATATTCTTTCAGGACCAAAATAATCCACAACAGTAATGCTTAACTTCAAAGAGAAAGCAAGGAATGCTATTAAAAAGAAATTTAAAAGAGTAATCAAAAAGGTTAAATGCTAGAGGTGGCATGAAGATTGTTTAAAGATGCTATATTAGATCTCAGAGAAAATGTACCTATGAAAATAAAGACATTTTAAATCATCCAAAAAAATCACCATAGTTAGAAGGTGCATTAACTGAAAATATTAAAGCAAACAGCCTTCAAAAACTGGAAGTCAGCGATTTTCCAATTATGAACCAGGGAACAACCTATCATTTAATATTGAACATAGTAGCAGAGGAATGGAAAATATTAAATGTGAACCTTTTAAAGAGCTCCTGGAAAACTACAAACCAGCCAGTCTTATTTCCATACTGAACAAACTGGTAGAAGCAAATGGAGAGTAAAATGATTAGATGCGTAAATAACTATAATCATAATGCTGAAGACTCAGCATGTTTTTGTGGAAGGAAGCCATGCCTCAAAAGCCTCTTACAGATCTTTGAAGGAGGCAGCAAGCACACAGATGTGCTTGATGTATCAAACTTGGACTTTAAAAGAGATTTTGACATGGTCCTTCAGCAAAGACCATTTTTGTTGCTAGAAAAATTAAGTGGTCGTGGAGTACATACAAAGGAAGGTCTTCTCAAGAAGTAGCAGTTGATTAAATATACTAGCAATAGGTTTAATTTAGCCACTGGAAACCCACAGGTTTTGTGCTGCGATCAATGCTGTTCAACATGTTGAGGAAAGTCCTAAAAGACTTTAGAAACTGTCCATGTCAGAACTCGTGACAAAATTATTGTGAATCAAGAGAAAACTGGATAAACAGAAGCTGCAAGAGGATCTTACTGTAAGGGGGGAATATGTGACAAAATGATGGACATTTAATGTCAATAAATTCAAACTCTGGATACAAGAAATGACTAAAAAGCCAAGGATACTTCACCTGGAGAAGAGATGACTGACATGAGGGATTATAATGGGGAAGGGCAAAATCATGGATGCAGTCAAGAAAGTAAACAGGAAACACTGATTTTTTGTGCCCAGGTTGTGGGACTTTGGGGACATCAAATATAATTATCTAGCAGTAGGTCTACTGTAAACACCACAGATCACTTCACACAAAACATAAATTAAACTGCATAACCCATTGCCAGAAGGTATCATGGAGGCCAGACATGGTGGGAAAGAGTCTCCTATGGTAAACTGAACATAGAGGAAGCACGTACAACCTAAAACCTCAGAGTTCTGAAACCTCTGATCCTTTCACAATGCATTGATAAACTGCAAAACCTGCTGCTGGGTAAGAACACTCTTACCCTCATTCCTGTGCCATCCTGAGACACCCCTGGCTCCACCCTGGATCTCTGACTTTACTCAGTAATGTTCTTACCCTTTGCACCTGGCTTTCCCATCTGCACGGACAGTAACCTAAGTATCTCCTATACAGGTTGCACTAACTGAGGAGCAGACATCCTGATTTTCTGCTGTGAAAGTGTTCCTGACAACTGTTGAACAAATTCCTCAAGAAGAGACTGTTTCTGTTAGTCCAGAACATCCTGTGCTTACTGGCACAGCACAGAATCAGATGTAAGACCCTGCTCAATTGAAATACTATCTTCCAGAATTCCTGAAGTTTCAGCTCTGCAGAGATCTGTAGAAAGAGAGCACATGTCAGCCCCCAGTCCCTGCCCTGAACAGCACAGGGAGGAACTGACCCAGAGAGCTGCACCTGCATTTTAAGCAATACCCTGACTCTGGGCCACAGGGAATTTACATATTCCTCCAGCTGTGCAGTTCAATCCAGCTGACACATGCTCAGCTTTAGTCATTCAAAACTGAGTGGTCCAGTTATGCAATCCCTGCTCCTGCAGCCCATGGAGGTGGATAGAGGGGTTTAAAAGACAAGCAGATGTGACATGGGTTAGTTGTGGGCTCAGCAGTGCTGAGGGAACACTTGGACTCAAGGGTCTTAGAGGCCTTTTCCAACCTAACCAATTCAATGATTCTAGGATCCTGTGTTTCCAGGCAGTGATTCACTCCATTGTTTTTAAGTGTCTTAGGGTGGTCAAAATGCCACCAGACACTGCTCTCCATGTTGTTTAGAGATTTGACACAACCACTTTTAACCACGTACTTCCATTTTTCATTCATTTTGCCAGAGTTCGATGAGGTGAGACCTCCACCCTTGGAGATGATGAAGTCAACACCAGAGGAGAAAATGCAACTTGAAGCTACAGCACTGATGAGGACACTGGTAGCCTGAGGGTCCAGCATGTGCTCACAGAGAGATGGAAAGAGAGAGAAAGGGAGAGGGAGAGCGGTGTTCAAGGAGATCTGGTGGAAGGAGAATAAAAGTATTGCCAGGACACCAAATGCACAAAAATATTGGAGCAGGCTGTCCTGAGGAGCTGCACTGTTTGTGAAGGATAATATGATGCTCAGCAGTGTGAAGATACTGTGGGAAAGATCTGCAGGTGGAAAAGTAACTAAATAGAGTCTAGTAATAAAAATAAAGCACAAGAATAATAGTCCTGACCCTCTGATCAGAACTGTGATGGAGAACAGACAATGTTAACTGAGAAATCCCAGAGGCTTCAAAATTAGGATGGGCAGCAATAGTGGGAGATTTCATCCACTCGTACACATACAGGTTACTGCTTCACTGGGATGAACCATGGAGAAAACTTCTTGGAAGCAATAAATGATTACATGCTAGAATTAACTAGTCTAAATTGTTTGACCCACAAGAAAAGATGCAATTCAGGATGTGGTCTAGAATGGAGCATAAGACTTGGTTCCAGAGGCAGAAGTGGAAGAACCCGATTGTAAGAATGATCACAACACAATTTTAACTCTTCAGTGGAGAGCAAACTAAATAAATGCAGCATGTGGAGGCTCAGTTTCAAGAAAGGTAACTATGTAAAAATGCAGCAATAGATCAAAAGGAGTTGAAAGGGAGCAGACCAAAAATTCCCAGGCTGACTGGGGCTGGAGGTTGTTCACAAAAACTGTGCTGGCAGTCAAGGAATCAGTGGGCTCATTTGAGGCCTGGGGGTCAAAAGAGTGATGGCAAGGCCATAGCTGAGAACCTCAATGAACTTCCTGCATCCATCGCTGGTGCTGTTGACACTGAGATGTGTTTCACTCCTGTGTATCAGCACCACCAGAAAGGCCAAGGGCTGGGAGGTTTCCAGTATGATCCCACCCACAGAGAGTCCTCTGAATGTGGGGTTGAGGCCCACACACCACTGGAGCTGCCCTCTACCCTGGGGCATGCAGAGTGTGCTGTGAAGAACAAGATTCCTGCTAGCATGGAGAAGCACAGACAGCAGGGCAAAGGCAAAGCCAAGCCCAGCCTCACCAACCTGCTGGAGTTTGGTGAGGGAGCCAACGAGGACATGGATGTCCTCAGGCATAGAGGGGTGCAGTGAAATCCCCAGGTTTGCAGAAGATCCTCAGTTTCTTCAGGTGGTTGGATACCTCACTAAAGGTGAGCAAATCCAGAAGGACCTCACAGAACTGAGCAAGTGGACAAATATGTGGCAGATGAACTTCAGTAAAGGAAAATGTGGTGTATCCCTAGGGGGAAATGGTCTGTATGATGCTGAACCTGGAACAGCTCAGGAAGGAGCTCGGAATCATCATCAGAAGTTGTCTGACATTATCAGCCTGGAGTGCAATAGCAACTAAAACATGCAGTGAGTGTTGGCCCCTGCCAGGAAGCGCCACAATCACAAACCAGAGTCTGGGCACCTTTTACCCTTCTCAAACACCTCGGTGCAGTGTATCAGGGAGACCACGTGCAGTTCTGGTCTCTACACCTCACAAAGGAGGTAGTGAGGTCAGAGAGGGTGCAGAAAAACACAATTAAAAATGCTGAGGGATGCAGCAGCCTCTGTATGAGGAGAGACTGAAAAGCTCGAGGTCTTCAGGTAAGGAAAGGGCAGGGAGGGTAGATAAGATGGAGGCTTGGAAAACTGTGAAAGCACTGACTGAGGTGAATGCAGGGCAGCTGTTGAACCAACATGCAGCAAGAGCAGTTACATTATTCAGTATTTTGGTAAGGAATATTTCCTCAGTGTCACCAGTCTCTGCTACAGTAGTTGCTGTATTTTCTTACCTGTATGTACCAGCAAGAACTTGGTCACAATCAACCAGGACAAACTTCTCCAGAACCTGGCCTGCAAATTTCTTGCCTGCTTTGCTGTAGTACGTGTCTCCACTCAGGCATCTTATGCGCATGTTCTGAAACCAAAGCAAGGAGAGTTGGTAAGGGGCCATATACTGAACTAAACTGAGATGTTCCCTTGTGCATCACTGCTGGACTCCCTCAAGCTCTTGCTCTGCTCCAAGAGGTAGAACTCAGCAAGGCATTAAGTATTTCTTGGCTCCTATGTACCAAATATTTTGTCACACTGCCTGCTGCTACAAGATAAAAACAACGGCAAAAATTAACAAGTTGCACTCAAGTGCAAATTCCAGTTTGAAAAAAACTTGGGAGAATCCTATGAGCCTACAGATCATTTCTGAGGTATGTAAAACTATCCAATTTCTTCCAGATTATTAATAATATTCAACTCCCCACACTAGCTGATGGCTCTGCATTGAACCAAGTTTTGACCCATAACAACCAGCTAGTTTCTAATCAATAGAATGTGCTGTTCTGATTTTGTATCACGCTTAAAACTAAAACACTGCTCAGTGAAAAAAGACTTACAGAGAGGACTATCCACATTTTAAGGATTTCCTTTTATCAATACGTTTTAAAACAATATTAACATTTTTAGGTGCTGTACTCAACTGAAGCAGACCTGATGCTCCACTGTTTTAAAACTGCAAATACTTCTCTGATACAACTTTGGCCTGTAAAACCAAGTGCCCAGAATAAACTGGGGAATATGGCTCTTGGGATCCATCGGAGCCTTTTTCATCATATGAGGTGTTTGCCCGTAATAGAAGTTATTTGCACCTCAGGTGAGGAAGGCAGAAGAGCAGAACAGTCACTGGAAACTGTTACTGACCTGCTCTGTGTGATACAGTGCCAAACAAAACATCTGGCATGTAAATAAACATCCCTAAGGCTACATCTATGCGGGGCTGCCAGGTCATCCCTTCCTGTCCTCCAGGCCACCCTTCCTGCCCTCCAGGCCGGCTCCCCTGACACCTGTAGCACCTCTGGTACAGCAGGAGCTGTCACAAGCTGTCACCACCTGCATTTGACCGGGCAGATTCCTCTGTGGGCAGCTCATCAGCCCAGCTACAGACAAAGCCCTACAGCAGCTGGTTCGGCGTCGAGGCCGATTTGCCCCGGCAGAGGTGGGCGTTCGGGGACTGTGGCAGTGCCCCTCCGCTACCCAGCAGATTTCTGGCCAGGCACAGGCAGGGGACAAGCACCAGCAGCTGGGATTTGCCTGCAGATGTTCCCCGCAGGGTGCAGCCCCACCACCCCTGAGCCCCCTTCGGCTGCCTCCCGCGGGGCTCGGGGCAGTGGCCCGTCGGGGTGAGGAGCAGGAGGCAGGGGCCCTGCGGCAGGGACTGCCCCGCGGATGGCTTCCCTCTGCCCCCTTTGTGCCCGCGGGCAGGGCTGGGCTGCCCTCCGGGAACACCCGCCACGTGGGGAAGGCTCGGCTCTCACATGGCAGTGAAGGTCTCCCAGCCCACCCAGGAGCACCGCTGCCCTCCGGAGCTGCACAGCAGCAGCAAATCTGCTCCTCCAGACCAGAGCCTCCCCAGCTCCCTCTTGCAGTGGGCAATGGCAGCTGGGAACAGCGGGAAGAGCAGGGAGAGGGCAATTATTTATGATGCTGCCCCTAATATTGCTGCTGACCATTTTCTGCTCAGGGGATTGCCTGAGCTTCTTGTGGTTTGTCTCAGTGGGAACTCCACCATGATCTCTCCTCCAAGTACTGGTCCGGTCTTCTCTAGAGTTCATGGAAACTTCTAGCAGGGGCAGAGCTGAAGCTTCGCAATTTTTGCACTGTGGCTCTCACTTGTTGGCTTTTTATGTCCCAGAATGTATCCTCGTCTGCCACTTATGAGAAGGGAGAAACCTTTTGCCCATAAGGGCAGTTGTGCACTGGAGGTTATCCAGAGAGACTGTGCAGTCTCCATGCTTGGAGATCTGCCAGACAAGACCAGGTAAGGCCCTGACCTCACAGGTGACACTGTTTTGAGTGGGAGGCTGGACTGATGACATCCTAAGGTCCCTGCCAACTTGCATTAACCTGTGATCCTCTGAAATGACACCACAAGTTGCTGATTCAGACCAAGATAATGCTGGATACTTGAGGAGGTGTTCACCTTGTTCTGCGACCAGTCAACACAGGGATTTTTCTCTTCCAGTGCCAAGGTTTTAGTAATACTGGTCCTCACTGGGAGGAGCTTCCTCCCCCTCTCCTTCCTGGGGAAATTAAAACAACTTCAGGTAAGGGATACTCCATAAATTTGTCACCACAGTATTTACTCACTCCCTTTATCCTTTTCAAGGCTGGGTGAGTTTCTGATTTTTGGTTCATTTTTGTCATCCTCTTCTTCCTCTTGTCAATCCAGGCCCTGCATCATCCCAACAGGATGACAATCCTTCAGTCTTGCAGGAAAGACAGACTGCCAGGTACTACTCTTGCTCCATCCAGACAGTAGTTCCAGGTGCAGCAGATGGATGTTTGAAAACAAGTTAAGGCTTCTGCTGTCACTGCTGCCAATGCTCCACTTGGGATTTTCTGATCCTCACCACTGGAATTTGCCACCAGCAGACTCACATGTTGTTTTCCGAAGTAAGATGCTAGAGGGGCAATTACCCCAAATTCCCCATTCAACCCCAAATTGTCACCAATTATTCCAAATGGAGATTTACCACCACATCCTGTCACAACTTAGAGGCAGGAATAAAATATGTACCCTCATTCCACTCAGATGTGTATCCAGCCTGCAGGTAATGGAATGCTTAGGCGCATCAGCGTAAGAGGCACTTCAGATGGAGAGCTGCTAATGAGTCATGGAATGGGGAGGCAAGTGTTAATTACCCATTCAAGCACAAGACATGACATCAGGCCTAACAAAGAGACGTAGGCATCTCCATGGATATAAACTCATTGTAATTTTAATTTTAAAAATGGCCACCTCTTGGATAAGAAGCAATAAAATATATTTTGGAGAGATGGAATTCATCTGAATCCACCAGGTCACTTCTGTGAGGAAGCTATTTATGGAAGAAAACATGCTCCAGCATGTGGCAGTTTTCCCTAAGAGCTGCCATCTCAAGAGGCAGGATGAAATGGGTCTGGCTTGTAAGAAGTAAGACAGAACAGAGCTTCACCAGCACGGTGGAAGAATCACAGAAACACTTAGGTTGGAAAAGACATTTCAAGGTCATCGCGTCCAACCTTGTCAACTGGACCAGAGCACTGCGTGCTTCTATAAAGAAGCCTCTGTAAGTTAACCTTTGTGTAGACAGGTTAAAAATGAGGGAAAATTAAGACATTTATAACTGCATCTATTTGGAATATCTTGTAAAACATTATTTTTGCATTGTCCCTAGCTTGCTTTTTAGCTAGGAATACTTTTGAGCTAACTGGAAAATTTTCAACTGTTCTCTACAAAAATGAAGGGAAAACCTATGAAACTGGTGGCCACAGGAGAGTCAGTGCTCCAGGGAATCCTGCACACCCAGGGAAGGAGCACAGCCAGCACTGCTGGCCTTACAGGAATAACAAGTGACAACAAGAAAACCAACTTCCATTGATAGGTGGTAGCCAGAAATGGGAATCAGCAGGGTACTGGGGTGCATCTCTGGGGCTGCAAGTTCCCAAGAGAGCTTGTGGCACTGTCATGTTCATTTTTACTGTTTATCTGCTCTGGGCACCACATGCTGGGTGATGGGCACCCACTGAGCAGGAATTGGGTTTTTCACAAATCCCTCATGGACCCACAGCTGAATTGCAAAGCCTAAAAGCAGATCTTAATGTGAGATTTTTAACCTGTGGGTTCAGCAGAAGGAAGTGGTGGGGTTTGCAGCAGGACATCTGAGGGGACTCACTGCTTGCCCTCCCAGCTATTGCCCTGCAGCAGCTCTGGGCAGAATTTAAATCCCTGTGCTCAGGGATCTGAACTATGAGCAATTTAATTCTTGCAATTCTATCTCCTAGAGCAGAGGCTGTGTCCTCTCCTCCTGTGTCCAGATGATACAGGTTCACAAACTAAATTTCCTGGCCTCCTTCTGCATCTCTGCACCAGCCCAGCAAAGTGTTCAGCAACTCTCTGCATCTCATTGACCGCAACTTCACACTCCCTGCATGGAAAACTGAAATGAGGACCACAAAACATCCATTTATGGGATTAGGAATCTCCTGCACACCTTCCTCTGTGTGTCCAGACAGATCTCAACTTCCTAAAGCAAACAGCCATGGTCTCTTAGCCCTGGGACAGTGAGAGAAGGGATAGATCCTAGGGAGAAGGAATGAGTCCTGGGGACCAGGCAGAGGGAACACAACACAGGGTACATCATTTTTATCAATCCAAGACCTGTTTATCATATCCAGTGTGTGACTGAAAACTTACTGGGAAGCTGTCTTGAGTAAGAGCCATTTTATTGCACATTTCCACAAAATGCTTCAAGTACTCTTCATCCAGGATCAGGTAAACGGGGACGTGCCGTCTGCTTGAGGCCTCCAGCAGGTCACACAGAATTTCCATGTCTGTAAACAGATCCATCACAATTGCTATCACCTGGCCAGGAGAAAAGAGGTGTGGGGGGAAAAGAAACACAAGACACTGTTGAAATCTCATGCCCAAGTGAATTGTGCTTTAAACTATTCAAATCTCCTGAGTTACTGAGCCTCTGTGGCCACCCAAGTGGAGGTGATTCTGGACCATTGTGTTTAACAGCCCTTACCCCACTGTGGCAGCTAAAATCAAATTTTAGTAATTGTGAAGACAATCCCCATCCAGGTACCTCCTGTGTCATGTTATTTGCAGAAGGGAATAGCTGAAAGGGTAACATGTACACAAACTCTGAATGTCAGTGGTGCAACAAGTATGAGCTGCCTTAAGAAAATATGTCAAGAGTAAAGCATATAAACAAGAGCTGAGACCAAGCAAAATCATTGTTCAATCAGCAAGAGTGACTCTACACAACTGGCAGATTAATATGAAAAAGTACAATTTTTTTCAGGATGGACACACTGGCAGGTGAGGGAGAAGGTATCCTGATTAAGTATGTACACGTCCTCATTCCAAGATTAGATCCTAGGGGTGCCTAGACAAAGTCAGAGAATATTGTGTGTGGAAAGGATCCCTTCCCTTTCGCTGCTGGCAGAACTCCTGCTCATGTAGCCAGGGATGCAAGTGATAAGTATGAAACCTGACAGGAGGAAGAAGGAATAACGCTAAGATTATTAAAAATTAAAAATATATGTATCTCAGTAAAGTGAAGATAAGGTCTCCAAGGAAGGGGTTTTAAAAAGGAAAAGAATTTCAAAGAGAACTGCCAGTTCTTTGAAGAATGAGGTTGAAAAAGGCCATGGTAACCCATCCCATTGTGGAGATGGAGCGGCAGGCAGCAGACCATCATGGCTACATGAATTCTCCAAAACCTGGAATGAAAATACAGAAAACAGAAGGTAGGTCATGACAAGAAGCTACTACAAGTGAGTTGACCCAGGACTAGAAAATTCAAAGTACAGAATGACCTTCAACAAGAACAATCAAGGGAAATCAGCCATAAATAGATTCAGATGGGATTGGAGACCCTGTTGCTCTGTTCCTCATGGAGTGAAGTTGCCAGCAGACAATTGAGGAGGCCATTATTTGGATGAGGAAGTGACTGTTGGGACCCATCTGTTGGCTCTCACTGCCAGTGATGGGAATCAAGGGGAAGGAAGGAACAGGCAGGAGGGCACTCGCTGAGTAGGATGATTTGTCACTGCACCTGAGGGTGTAGAGCAACCTGGTGACTCAGACCTTGAACCATCAGCAGTTAACACTGAGAACTCGTGGAAGATTGGAACACACTGCAGGATGGAAAAAGGCAGGGAAGGATTTACCATCAGGCAAATTTGCAAAAGGTGAAAAAAATAATGGAACTACTGCCCAAGTACTTTAGTCCCAGTCTTTACCATATCAGAGTGAATACGGTACCTGGTGCTTGTAAATTGGGTGTATAACCCTAATTTGTGTTTCTGCACCTACCAGAGAATGCCCAAATACACATGACCCAAACCCCACTAAATTTGGGAGTGAAGTTCCAATAGGCTATTCTGCTTCTCAGTGTTCATGCCCTGCACCACACCTGGCACACGAAATGCATGACAGTCAGTCCTGCTGCTGTCATGCCCCCCATGAGGAGGGAGCCTCCAGCACCCTCCCCTGCCTGTGTTATGTGCATGGCCACAAATGCAACTCTCCATAGCTCAAATCACCCTGTGGATCTCACCCGTTCAGGATGGGCCTTCCTCTGCCGCTGCTGCTCCTCTTCACACCAAGAGCTAAATGCAGAGGATGGCAGTGAGATCAGCTTTTACATGTGCAGTGATTCCAGCTTTAAATAGGAATGGGGGAAATTGCAGTCATGGCATGGGGCTGATCTGGAATAGCTTCAGAAAAGAGGAGAGGAGCTCCAAGTTTAACTGTCCTTGGATTTGTGCTCCAGACTGCCACACTGGCCCAGATTGCTCACTGCTGAGTAGCTCTTCTGCTCTGTTTTCATTAATAAACTGCCTCTTTCCAGGCTCACGCTCACGGCCTCAGCGCTGCCACAGGCAGAGTGGAGCCCCTGGGCTTCCCCGTGCTCTCCAGCCCAGTCTTCTGCTTGGGGAGCTGGCTGCTCTCAGCCTGTACATACCATGGAGAGACCTTTGCACGGAGCCACAGCAGAGAGGACAACAATGTCAGAAGGCTGATTCCTGCTCCCTTGGTGATTGAGCCCTTTTGCAGATGGACAAGATTTCGTGGCTCTGTTTTGTCCCCAAAACCCATCTCTGTGATGATGCCCAACACACTGTCATTGGTTCTCAACATCTTGCAGGAGAGCCCAGGCCCAGCTCACTACAGCAGGGTTTGGGAAGAACCTTCCCAGAGGATTGTACAATCTCAGACATCCATGCTGGACACAAGGCAGCTGTCAAGAGCTAAAAATCATTCCTGCTGTCCAGGCCAAAACCACATCTCCACCCTCTCACCCTGGCCCCGGGAGATACAGAACCTGACTCCAAAGGGCACCTCTTTTGTAGCCCTTGTCAGTGGTGTCTTCCCAAAAGCTTTAGAAGGGTTTGGCAAACTCCTCCCCTTTTGAAACGTGCCTGTATCTCATGGAGAGTAGAGTAAGCCCTGGAGGAGCTCTGCAAGCACTGAGAAGCATCTTCAGCTTCCAAAATTAATACTGCTGCCGGTCTATCAGCACAAGGTACCACTGAGACCCACAGCATAAAAGGACTTTGCCACATCTTTCCACACTGTCCTCCAGCCAAAGGCCAACTGCAATTTAGCCAAATTTCTTTGATGGGTCACACATCCTCTGATGATGAAGCACCATGAAACATCTATAGCCCCAACCTTGTGTAAAGCCTTGGGCAAGTCCCTCTCAGCCAGACTTTACCTCACAATATTCGAGCTCATCTCAAGCTTAGGTTTGAGGCAGGCTTTGTCCTGGGGACAATTTAAGCTCTGCTTGGGAAGTCAATGTGATGGAGTCAAGGAAGACCAATGCTCCTTCGTCCCCCGATCCCACGTGTTCAGGGGCCCTGCCTGCACCCGGGGTGCACAGGAGGTCCACACCATCTTGCTTTCCTCTAGCAGGGCTTGCAGGCTTTGGCTGGGCTGGTTGCCACAATGCTGATCCTTGCCCAAAACTGGCACCGCCAGGCCCTCGGTGCTCACTGTGAGAGGGATGGGGCTGAGCAGGCAGCAGCACGTGGCACAGAGTCGCCCGTGGCAGCCGATGCCCAGGCTGGATGCGGGTGGCTGCCGGGCAGCCCTGCACCTCCTGGCAGCCCCGTGGCCAGGCTGCGGCGTCAGCGAGAGCCGCGGGCAGCGGGGCCAGCTTGTGCAAGCTGGGTGGAGCCCTGATAGTCACACTCGGGCTTTCCAAAGCGGGTCTTTACTTGGTCGGGAGGTGGAGCCGGCTGCAGCTCTGCTCACACCTTCCTTCCCAGCGCCCCTGGTGTGCAGCGCGGGCGATGCTGCACAGGAGGGACGGCAGCGCTGTGGGTGCTGCAGTGGGGGCAGCGGGAGATGCAGGGGCCCGCGTGGGGCTGCTCATTCTAACTGCGGGTGTCCGTAAGGGCACTCAGATCAGCACAACCTATGGGAAATCAAAGCAAGCAGCTCTTACAATAACATCAGATCAACCCCAAAGCCGAGAAATTTTGGGGAAAGAAGACCCTGGAAGTTTTTTCCCCTCAAACCTCCTAAGAACATATGGCCATTAAAAAAAAAAAAGCTTCAACGATCATTCCCAACAGCTCTCTACAGCAGTGGGAGTTGAGTATCCAAGTACCATCTGCAATTCAGGCTCCTGACAACTCATGTCTCACATTTAAAGCTGTGGGCCTTCGAGTCAGTTGGGCCTCAAAAACCTAAACCTGTGTCCAGCCCCTCTGTTTCAGCAGTGGGGGCTGCAAGGCTGGGGCTCGCTCAGAGCATCCCTGCTCCTCACCATGGTGGTCACAGCCTCTGAGCCCATGGCTTGGCTTTGGCAGGTCAGGATGTTACAGAGACACAGCTGCCCCACATGCTTTAAAAAAATTCACACCTTGCCATTGTAGGGTTAAACCATGACATTTCCAAACCCACTTCTGGAAACTCACAATTCAGCAATTACTGGAGTCATCACTTTAGGAATTACAGCGCTTACCAGAACCCCACTGGGGTTTGCCATCTGTCTGGTTTCTAACCAGCACAGCTGGTTTTACTGGTATTTGCCAATAGCAGTGTGGTTTGGGTCATTACTACAGTGGTGCCATTTGATCTCCTGCTTCCCTGGGGACCGTCAGGGACCCTTCTGCCACCCGGCACAGACAGGAGCGCACAGCCAGAGTCCAGGGTGTACAAGAGGGGTGAAAGAAGCAGCACAGACAATTCAAACCAGGTTGGAGCTCATCCAGCAAGAGCAAAATTGTAATAGTATTATCAAATGAAGGCAAAGGTGTGGCTGCACTGCATCTTCTTATGTCTGCAAAGAGAAAAGCTCAAATCTGAACATCCGTCTTCAAAGAGAGCTGGTTAAATACAGTGAAGGCGAAAGACCAATCACACCAGCACAAGGTACTGATGAAACAAATGCTGTTTATGCTAATTTGTCAGTACAAATATGCTGTTGCAAGAGATGTCAGCTGACATTGTTCTGTGTGACTTTACTGGGGAAGAAGCAAACAGCATTTCAAGACACACACCTCCCTGACTACAGGATCTGGGAAAAGCAGTTGGGAATCTCAACATCTTTCCCACATCACACCAGCACTGTATCCCCCATGGGAGGAGAAACACTCTAAAAGAGGGATCTATGACAAAAGTCAAAAGTCTAGCGGCAAAAATTATTGGAAATATAAAAAGAGCAGCTGCAAAGCAAAAAACCAGGTGGTTCTCTAAATGGTTCATACTGGCACTTCAAGCAAAGGAAGTTTTTCCCTCTGGTTGCTGTTTTGTCATTAAGACACATAAGTAACATCCTTTTGGATGTTGAGCAAAATAACTCAGTAAGTACTTAAATATGTGTAACTGGGGTTGTGAATGAACTGGAATTGTCATCAATCATAGAGTTAATCATGGGAAGCACTGGCCAGAGCTGCTAACCCAGAAGCCAGTAGAACACCAGTAATAAATCAATAAGATGCTTAAAAACTCATTCTCACATTTCACACAACAGTAAAAAACACTGTGTGAAACCCCCAACTTGAACATGAAGGGCTGAAGATTGTCAGGGCTTTGTCAACCCAAGCAAAGAAAGAAAAAGCCCAGAATGTACTGAAAGTACAATAAAGTATCCACTGCCCAGGCAACTTGCCCGCTGCAACTGAGGAGCCCCTGTGAACTGAGGAAGCAGCAAGCTGTTTTTCCTGTGGCTTAAAGGATCATAATATCACTGAAAATCCGGGACACGTGCTGAGTGATGGGAGGACATTTTTTGGTAGCGTTTACTCTGTGCATTCTGCCATGACTGTGCCTTAATCCCCACTGATGACAAGGATGGGGTCAGTATCACAGAACTTTTCAGATAATTTAAGCTACCACAAATCAGCTGCCTGCAAGGACAAACAAAGATTTTCGGTCACTTACTTCCTGGACCAGAACTTCCTGTAATTGCCTAAAAGATGCAATAGAAGTTCTGGCATTAAGCAAGTACTGCTTACAACTGAGCAGCAGCTCAAGTGGCAAAATGGTCTTTTGGACAAAAGAAAAAAATCCCCATTCACCTCCTATCACGCCCAAACTTCACTGATATGTGGCTCTTTGAGGATGTTTTGATGCTGCGCCGCAGTGTGAGCTGCTGGGAATACATAAATTCATTTGCTCAGCTCTGCTGATGGTCATAGAAGATCACACTTGAGTTGCAAACAGAGGTCCGGGTGATTCCTTATCTCTCGCTTTTGCACATGCGAAAATGAATGTAAGGAGTGACTGTAAAGTTAAATAGGAAACTACTGGAGCGATAAGAGAAATTGCCAGAAGCTGACTGGTTAAAGTGAACTTTGCTCTAAATGTTTCCTCAGTATCTCAACACAACTACTACAAAAGAAGATCAATGTGAAACAGCTGAAAAGAACCATAAAGAGGACAAAGACAAAAGCTGAAAATGTGTCTGAGAGTTGTCTGAGCTGCTGCTTTCGCACAGAATACAGTGGCAAAGCAAAAGAAACAGCAAGCAGCATAATTGAGTGAATAAATTCATGCCAGCATTGTGCTTGGTAGGCGGGCACTGTAGTCATCCAGTTTTTATTACATCCGAGGGTTATAATAACACACCAGAAACTGTGCAATGGGGCAAAATGGGCTGATCTTACTCATCCCCAGAGAGGCACAGACATCAAGCCTAGGAAACAGGATTCTAACTTACTTCAAACCACAGGCAGTGATTTTCAGTCCCACAAATTTACTCAGGTCATATGTGGTGAGGTCCTGGCACAGGGTGCCCAGAGAAGCTGTGGCTGCCCCTGGATCCCTGGAGGTGCCCAAGGCCAGGCTGGCCAGGGCTTGGAGCAGCCTGGGCTTGTGGAAGGTGTCCCTGCCCATGGCAGGGCATGGAATGAGATGGGCTTTAAGGTTCCTTCTAACCCAAACCGTTCTGAGATTCTCCCTGTGACAGCAACTCAGCAGTGGTATTTTCTTGTCCGGCTTAAAATGATGTCCAGGGCTGGAGAAGAGCCCCAGCTGTGCAGACCCCCTGGCCAAGGGAGAAGGGCTGGGTGGGACACACGGAGCCAGGGACACTGCAGGCCCTGCCACACACCCACTCCAGGCTCTGGGACTGCTCTGCATCCCTGCAGCCACGGACACAGAGAGCCTGCAAGGGCACTGCCTGGATGACATGAAATCCCGGGCTAAAAGAAATTACAAGGAAAGGAGCAGGAACAGCCATAGATCTGCTGCAGAAAAAGCAATCCCACCATGCCAGACATGTAGAGAGCAGCGACAGTGTGGAGCGTGTGGTTACAGGCGTGGGACCAGCCACCAGCCCCGGGCGCTGTGGCACAAGGCTCCCCTCAAGGGACACAGCTCGATACGTACCGTCCGTGCCCGGCTGATCAGAGACCGGACCAAATCCTTAATGCTGTTCGTTTTGTTTCTTTGGAAAATAACAGTAGCTTGCGTCTGGCCAGACGCCGTGAGGAGTGGTGTCCCTGGCCACCCCAGCTCCAGCTCCGGAGGGTGCACATCAGACATGAGGGGGAAGTAGGTGCCCGATGTTAGTTCAGAGTTGAGGGAGAACCTGTCTCCAGCGTCCGCATCACCAGGGTCAGCTTCTTTGTCTTTCATTGCACTGGGGTCTGGAAAGCTCTGGTTCCTCTGATGGCTGATATATTCCATGTCCAAGGTGGAAAGAAAGGGCAGCTCCCTCTCCTCGGCGATGGCGCTCAGGTAGCCGCGCTCCCCCTGCTCAAGAAAGGCGTCGATGGCCAGCCTGGCTGTCTCGCTGTGCTGGAGCACCAGCGGGGTGGGCTCCCTCCACCACGGCTTCTTCAGCTGCTCCAGGCGGCTCTTCAGTGGCCCAGACACCCCTTGCTGGCTCCCATAACTGCGGTGGAGCTGGGGCCTCACCTCGACTGCCAGGTAGTTGAACATGACTGGAGCTGCTGATGCTGAGAGGTGTCTCTCCCACTGGATTAGTCCTGTGTCCGTATTCAGGTCTTTTCTGCCCCTCCTGCACTCCTGAGCTCCTCCCAACAGGTTCCTTCAGGACTCAGCATAAGCTCAACTCCTTAATCACCAGGTACAGCCTCCCACTCCGGGGGAGGAGCCGGCTTTCCCCAGCTCCCTCACCCGGCTTCTCCAGGCACACACCTGATACTCGGTGTCCAGAGTGTCCCTTTTGCAAGCGGAGGAATATCAGCTCTTCAAGCTGCTCCTTCCTTTTCCTTGTAACTGATTAATGCACTGTCCTCCCCTCCCCTTCCCTTCCCCAGAGAGGTCCCCACCCTTGGCCTAGCAGGCTCTAACCTGTTTTGTCCCTCACTGTGCTCACAGTGGAAATGCAGATGCTGGAACTTGTTCCTGCTTGAAATTTGTTCCAAATCAAACATGCTGCTTAGTGTCAGTTATAATGAAACACAAATATCCCAAGTGGGTAATCAGACTCGGCAAAGAGACTTACTCATCCCTGAGCCACAGGTAATGCTCCTCCTTAGCCTTTCTTGGGAGCCTGGCTCTGCTACACCAGCACCTGGCAGGGAAGCCAGAACACTCTATTTTTGACACGCAGAGTCACAGTGTTTGTCAGAATCACAGCAGGAATCTTGATCATTAGATATTGCAGGTGGGAAGAGCAATACCTCACATGCTCTTTTAGCATCTCCCTGGAAATCCTTCAAGGAAAGGACATTCAACCTAGGTGCTGTGTGGATGATGATACTGCCCACATGCTGCTTATTGGGGATTGGTTAACTCCATCTTCCCAAAAGTTTTGGAGGAACAGTACAGGCAGACATTGCTGTGTGAATTAAGGCACTGTGTAGGAACACACCATGAGAACATAATGTGTGAAGAAGTGCAGAGGAGCAGAGATCAGCTCACCCTGGAACTACTGAACTCCACACAGGCAACCAGGGAGTGAAAAACTGGCTGAAGAGTTGATGTAATCAATTGGCCTTTTATCTACAAAATCCCCTGAGATTAAACTAAATTAAGTAATCTAAAAGCTAAATGTGTGCCCTGGAATAATCACAGGGCAATAGTCAGTGGAGAGGGATGGCCATGCCTGAGTGTGAACCAGCACATCCAGACACCAGGCTCTAAGTCAGCTGGGATGAATCATGTCCCCAAGGGACTATCACTCTCCATGGACTACATCTGAGTGGGATGATTAGTTCGGATTAGCTGTCTGGTCTTTAGATGCCTGAAGTCAGGATGAAGCCTCAGCAAATGGCAAGAAGAGAAGCAAAGGTGCATTGGCTGAATGAGAAAGCAGCAGCTGGCTGCCAGCTGGCTGTGATGCAGCAAGCAAGGGCAAAGTAGGGATGGGACAAAACTATAACAAAGCTGCTGGCACAGAAGTGTTACAGGTGAAAATAAATGTTAGAACATCTTAAAGAGTAACTTAAAATGTGAAGTGAGCAGCCAAACCAGTGTAAGGAATTTTGGGGAAATAACAAAGGGAAGGAGCTGTAACACGGTGGGTGTTTTTCTGGAGCTGCTTTGCCAGGGTGATAACATAAAATAAGTGTACCATCACCCTACTGTTTGCCTTCCTAAAGAGCTGAAAAGAGTGTGATTTAAAAACTCATCAAATGCATATTTTCTGCTACTGATTCTGTAAAGAGATTTGCATTGTATCCAGCTGGTGTTTGGTAATGATCTACTCTCCCTCCAGTAATTTCTCATGGTCCTCCGCACATGAAAGCACACACGATGTAAACATCTCCAGCCCAGCTTGTCAGGCTGGGCTCCTTCAGGGTTGGTGGGGAGAGGCAGAGACTTCTAGGAGTCAGTTACCTCACCCTGCAGCAGACACCCGGAACAGGTCCGGGTGAAATGTGCCTTGGAAGCGCTTATCTCTCCCCACTGAGCAGCAGGAGCTTGGGCTGCCTAAGTCAGTGGCAGAGGTTTACCATGCAGACATCTAAAATTAGATGAGAGGTGTCCTGTCCCTGCTGTCTGGCAAAATGGCTATAATTGGCACTCCAGAGGCTGATTGGCCAACACAGGATGTGGGAATCACATCAGCCCATTTTTGCCAGCTAAAAGCAGGGATGTTATCTGGAAGTGCCGTCTACACACCTTCTGCAATCAGCAGAGAAAGACAAGGGGAAAATGCCCTCTGGCTGAACACACACCCCAAGTGCCACTTCCAAGTCAATGTCCCTGGGCAGCTCTGCTCTGGCTGATACCTGAGCTCAGCCAGGATCCAAGCATTGGGCAATACTTCATTCTTCCATCCCACAGATGTTCTTGGAGCTCAGCAAACACAAACACCTTGCCTGGGCTTTCCACAGAATGTACCTGCTGCTTCCTCTTCACGCACACATGGGAGGCAGCCTGCCAAGCTGTTTCCTGATAGATCCTGGAGAGCACTCACCTGGGAACATGAGAAGCCAGTTTGCTTTTTTCCCCTCTCCATTTCAGACTCAAACCCAATCTTCCACCTCAAAACATCAGGGTGCTCCTCAGTGCTGTACCAGCATTTGTGGAAGGTACTGCACAGCAGTGCTCCACTGTGCAGAGTTCACTGGCCAGATGCACTCAGCCAGCACAGCTGGATAAGTCCCAGTTTTAGTTCCTGCACTGGGCTCTGTCAGTGCTGAACCCACAGAGCACTGCAAAATCAAATCTCCCCATTTTTTTGTCCAAGATTCCCAACCATGGCATTACAGAATCTAAGCTCAGTGGCAGCACACAAATTCCGTGTTTCATTTTTCCATTCATTTGTTGAGACCCTCTCAAATCAGGGGAGAGGCAGCCTTGCACCTGCACAGCTGAAGGAGGGCACTGGACACCAGTTGCCAGCCACAGGCCAAATGATCCAACCACAAATGATGTCAGGGGAGGCCGTGTCCCCCCATCCCCTGCTGCCCCTGCCCAGTGGTGTGCCCAGCACAGAGGTTCTCTCCCATTGCAGCTTCGAGGTCTCTGCCACCCCTGTGCCATGCAGGGAAGCCAACGTGTGTCCATGGAGCTGCTGTGGTGGCCCTCTGAGGTCCAGCCCTGAGCTGCTCAGGGGGCTGATGCCCAACTGCCTGGAGAGGGACCACAGCATCCTGCTTCCCTCAGCTGCTGCCCTGTACTGAATGTGGGGAAAAGCGCTTCCAGACACCCCTTCTGCGTCTCCTTCCAAAGGGAATCCACAGACAGAACTGGATGCTGTAACATCACTGGGTCTGGCTACCGGCAGGAAGAGGGTGCACAAGGAAGGATGTGGGACATTGAGTAAATCTGCCTAAGATGCCTGGTTTTGACAGGATGTGGAGCAGCCCAGGAGCTGGCAGGGGGGATGAGGAATGAAGGAGCCCAACTCGTTGTGATGTAGTCATTAAAGAAGGTTTTGCATGTGCAGGACTCCTCACTTCTAAAAGGAGCAAGAGGGAGCTCTCAGGTCTGGGAGAGCTGCAGCAGCTTCCCAACAGGATCCAGGCTCAGCAGCTTGTGCAGGGCCCTCCTACCTGAACACACCTGCATGAGACAGCAACAACAGGACAGATGTTGATGGTTACAGATGTTGCTCTTTACATGACAAGTTAAACTGAGGAAGTTTGCCTTGGAAAAAAAATAACAAAGTGCCTTTTTTTATACACAGAAGGCTCCCTAAAAGAAGATTTTAAAAAATTCAAGGCAGTGTTTGGAAGTGTTCCCACTAACCTGCCCCAGGTCCCTCCAGCAGATCTATTGCCACTAAACTCCCTGGCTGCTCCCACATCTGGAACAGCCACAGAAGTGTAACAGCAGAAGGTGGAACCACTCTCATGTGAGCTCTGCATTCCCAGTGCAAGGATGAGGCCCAGCCATCTCTTCTGTCCCACAAATGAGGAGAGCAAGCTGCTCAGCAGGTTGAATGACTGTAAGCAAAACAAATACTCCCTCAACATGTTCAGCAACTTCAGGAAGAACACTCGTAGGATGCACAGGGCAGCCCTGAACGCCTGAAGAAGGGGCAGTGGTCAAAATACACCTCACCAGAGGAATCTGGGAAGGATCACAAGACTGTTAATATGCAGCTGCCCCATCAGGGTGCAGGAGGCCGGGCAGCCCACAGCACCCACGGGTGACAGTCCCTCAGCAGGTGGAGGAGGGGCAGGCACTGCATAAGCAGCAGAGCCCCCTGTTCACTCGTGCTGAGCCTCAGGGTCTTTCCTACATCCTTGCCAACTTTCCCAGGCTCTCATGTAAGCTGCTGCCCTCTCCTTGCCTTCTCAGACCTTCAGGAGAACATGGAGCACGCCGAGGGCCAGGCTGTGCACACACAATGTGCCCAAAAGATGGAGATCCTGTTCCCTGTGGCACAGGAACATCATCACCCAGAGAGCTGGGAGAGGTGTCCATCCAGCCTGGGGTCACCAAAGGCCCAGGAGAGCTGGACACAGTGCAGGTCAGTGGGGAAGGACAGCATATGGGTTCATCACAGCCCCTTGCAGAGAAAAGAGCAGGGAAACGTTGATTAGAGTTCATTAATCAAGGGGACAGGAGAGATCAAAGCAGGGCAGAGGCGAAGAGGCAGATGGGGAGGGGCCTGTACAGGGAGGTCTCCACTAGGAAACACGGACAGTGCTCTCAGGCACAGGGTGGGATTCTTGGGGTCCTGTGCAGAGCCAGGATTGGACTCAGTGATCCTGATGGGTCCCTTCCAGGTCAGGATATTCCGTGATTCTAAATTAGCTACCACCAGCATCACCCAAGGAAAAACCTCATGTACAAGGCTGTGGCCATGACCAAACCCCCACACTGGGGCCTGAAATAACCACTGCATTTGTGGCACAGCTGTCTTAGTACAAGAATTAGAAAGACACAGCAGTTTCTAGGTATTAACTTAAACACTTACAATTCCCTACACTGGGACTTTCCTCTTCCTGGAAGGAAGCAACCAGTCCAGCTTTGGAGATCAATGCCCAATTCAGCACACCTGGAGAGGGGATCAGCAAACCTCTCCAAATGCTCAAGCAGTATTTCAGCACATCCCTGGGATGCAGACAACCTTTGATACGTGCTCAGGATTAAACCATTCTCCAACAAGTAGGAGAATGTGGGAAATACGAGTGGGTCACAGGGTAGGGCATGGCTCCCACTGCTCCTCAGAGCGGTGCCGTGCAGTGGCACTGGCACTGGCACGTTTCACAGCGACCACGCTTGCAGAACCAGTCCCCTCCCCGCTGATGCTCACCCCACCCCCCACCAGCTTTGCTACTCTTCATCTAGTCTACATGCGTCTAATTGAAATTGAAAGTTCTGGTGGAAAAATTTGCTCTTGAGAGTCCAGTTTCTGCTTCCCACATTTGCCGAGCCAAGGGCTGGGCAAGGGAGACAGGACAGTGGTTAACTCCGACTGCCAGGCCAGGAGCAGCAGTTCTGACCTGAGGTCTTGGTGGGGCAGAGACACATCTGAAAACATCACTTTGTGGAAGGTGAGGGCAGGAGTCACAAATCTGGGAGGTGGTAACTGCACTTCAACAGGGCTTAAGCACTGGATAGCACAGGAAATGTGAAGATCATCGAGGATGCCTGTGCTCTCAGCACTTCGAAGGAGATAACAGTTCAACACCCAAAGGTGGTGTGAGCACAGCAGCCAAGGTGACACAGGAAAACATTTCACCACCTAAAATAGAGAGTGGGCATTGAAGAGTATGAGAGTATCAGTGTATCAGATGAGTCCCCGCTACTCCAAAACATCTCAAAAATACCAGCGTAAAGCAAGAGACTTCCCAAGTTTGACCCTGTGAGGAAAAACATGCTCCTACTCTCCCATGGTACAAAACAGAAGAGAAGGAAGACACTGAGTGCTGACCCTTCTACCCACAGAGAGCACCCCAGGATCCAGCTGAAATCATGAGTGCTTCCTAAGGGCTGATGTCTCTTCATTTTAAGATACCTGGAAAAGTTGGAAGAGTAAGTCCTTTGGAACCCTAAGCCATGTCCAAATGCTGTATATGAGACAGGAGATCAGGCTGGATGATAAAGTGGATCCTTCCAGAAGAAATTCACATGGCTATGTTCATTTAAATACAGTACGTGCCTCCAAACTGATGGTCTGACACCGCTTCCCAAAAACCCAACAGCAAAAACAAAGAACTGTCCATAAGTGAAATACCTTCAATGATTTCCTCTGGAAAACTTTGAAAACATGAAAAGATGGGCTTTACGACATTTGGTTAAGCCCCCTCTGTTCTGCTGCCCCCGAAGCAGAGCTGTGTGTAGGAATCGCCCACCTGCCCATCACTGCTGCTGGAACGCTTGCAGAGGGCAGGTTTTGCTACTGGAAATGTATTTGCTTTCCTTCTGGCTGGAGAGATGTCTTATATAAGATACTGGCAATGGCAGCTTTCTAGCTCACCTTTCTTCACCTCTTGAGAGCAATAGGGGTCACATTAGAATCCCAGAATAATTTGAGTTGGAAGGAACTTTAAAGCTCATCCCATTCTATTGGAAGCCATGGGCAGGGACACCTTCCACTATCCCAGGCTGCTCCAGGCCCCGTCCAACCTGGCCTTGGACACTTCCAAGGATCCAGGGGCAGCCACAGCTGCTCTGGGCACCCTGTGCCAGGGCCTCACCACCCTGACAGGGAAGGATTTCTTCCTGATAGCCAATCTAGTATTGCATGATCCTGTTTCTGGGTAACTAATGACTGGGAAGCAAAGTCTTCCTGGTCCTGTGTAGCCTCCAGGGGATTTTCCCTCTCCAACAAATTACCCTTTTAATTCAGAGACAGTATCTGCCTTGTTTTCTCACCAGGCCCCACACACCCAAGCACCACTGCTGGCTCAGCCCTTACAGGGGTGGGTGAAGGCATTTCACGGCCCAGCCAGAGCCGTGATTACAAGTCTTTATTCTCACCCTAATAAAAGGTGCAAGGGCAGATGCCAATGACTCCAATCTGGCACCATCACTTGCGGAGCCTCCTGCCCATAAACACAGGGGAGGGTTCAGTTTTGACCGCATGCTGTCCCACATTCAGAGCACAAAGGCCATCTCACCTCCAGACCGGCCGGCCCAAGAATTCCAGCAGCTCTCCGGCTTCCCTGCAGCCATGCACAGTCCCCAGGCTGGCTGGTGGTGTGCTCCTAGCCCCGTGTTCCCATGGCATGGATAACATGAGCCCAGGTTTAAATTACACAGCAGGAAAGGGGTTAAAGTTTAAATAACTGTTTTGTATATGAATTAATGTATGTAGCTTTGAGCCAAAATATCTACCATTAATTTTTCCACCTATTTCAGGAGCAGTAAGATACACAAAGTAAAGTTTATTTTGGTACTTGGTATACTTCACTCTCATTAAAAATAAATTAATCAGCAAATTCCTACACAGCTCAGCCTTCTTTTATGTAAATACAAGCCAGCTGTAATGAATTACAAGGTGTTATTATCTCACACACACTGTATAATACTTCACACATAAGAGGTTTCTCTGCTTAGCTCAGCTTTCAACAAAAGCATCTTAAATAAACTGCAAGCAAGTTGTTTGGGCTGTAATGTTTTCACAGAGAAGGGATACACCTCACACAGAGAGAGGGGCTCTTTACATGACTCATTTTATAACAAGTTAAAACTGAGGAAGCTCGCCCTGGAAAAAAAAATAACAAAATGCCTTTTTTATACACAGAAGGCTCCCTAAAAGAAGATTAAAAAAACCCCCACAAGACAGTGTTTGGGAGCCTCTATGCTGCATCCCAATGCTTTTTACATGGGGAAGGGATGGCAAATATTTCCCAACATACACACTATGAAGAAAGCAACTTGAGAAGGAAGAACAGTCACAGCCAGGCACAGTTACACTTTCACCAGACTAAGGAGTCACATATTAAGGATTAAATTCACAAATTAAGGATTATCACCTCCTACCTTTGCTTAGTACTTTTATTAGGAATAAATCCTGATTTTATAGGGCTTATTCTTATCAAAAGCACACATGGCACAGAAAACAAACACAGTGCAATTTTACCCAGACTGACATTTATTATTGATTCGGATTTTGGACAGGAGAGAAATAAAAACTGGTTTTGCCACTGACCTGGAAACAGCCTGGTGAACCTTCCACCCACACAGAGCACCTCGGCCTCTGCTGATCTCATCAGTGCAGCTCCTGCTTCCCTAATTATTGTGTTGGCATCATTTGCCTGCACAGCCATAGAACGTTTTCACTGGTGTTGAAGGAACTTGCTAAAAAGCCCTGGACCACTGCTTTGGGGGATGGAGGATGGCAGAGTCCTTTCCCAGGGGCACAAACAGGGATGTTCTTTTCATAAAGGAATTCCTAGAGCACAATTCTACAAAGAACATGGAAGTATCAGCAAGGCAGACTGAAACATCAAGTACTGAGGCAGCTTTTAGTGCCAGCCCAGCCACAATTGGGGCTTTTATCTCCCTAAGACAGCCAAAGTCACTGAGGATTGCTGGGGACTGTGCATTATTCTTTGCATTCTCTTACCCTTGTGCAACAAAGCAGAGAGTTCCTAAAAGGGATTTTCACAGAAAACCCTTCAGAATCTGTTAATGCAATTCTTAACTCCACTAAAGCAAAGATGGACCATTCCATCTTGATATCAGGCATTTAAAATATATACTTAATATCTAAATATGCAAAGCTCAGATTTGCATTCACAACCATTCAGGGAGCAGAGGACACCACTGTGTCTCTGCGTAGCAGCTCCTTAAATGAGGCAAGGGACAGAAATGTCTTCTTGAGAGAGCTCTACATCATGGTGAATACCTGGTTTCCTAAAGGCAGAAGGCAGCTCTGCCCATTTGTCAGCAAGGGCCACTCAGGGCCATAAAAAGGACAGAGGTTCTTAAAACAACGAGTATTTATTTGCGGGTGAAGATTCGGGAGTACGTCTGTCCAGGAGGCTACTGAGGCACCACGGATGGGATAGCTAATGAAATGTTTTCCTTTCAACAGCAGACTTTTCTTCCTGACCACACAGCCTCAGCCCGGTTCCATTCCAGGCGTGCTTCCCAAGCTGTTCTCCCGCGTGGATCTCAGAGTCCTTCGTCGTTGTAAACAGGGGACAGGGGCTTGAGGATGCTGCGGGCGTTGCTCTCCACCAGCGGCCGCCAGCTCACCTCGCCCGTGAGCAGCAGGTCCTCCCCGCTCAGCGCGTCCAGGTGCTGCACCTGCAAGCACAGCAAGTCACTGCCACGTGTCCCGTCGCCCAGCCAGCTCCCTCAGCAGCTACACAAACACCTTGCTTTCCAAAATGCAAGCACAACAGGGAGATTTCAGCCTACTCTGCCATTTGTGTGAGGTAGACCTACAAAGATCACTTCCGACTGCAAAGCGTCATGGAAAGGCCAGGATAAGGATCTGCAGATCCTCTGGAGTTACCTGCGTCACTCATGTCTGAGCTAATGCCTCCTCTGAAGGTTTGGCAACAGGGCAAAGAGGAGCCACGCAAAGCTGCTATGAGTCACTTCATCCTCCTGGTGGTTACTGCAGGGGACACTGCCCAGACCAGCACCCCATGGAGAGCTCCCATCCTTCACACAACTGAGGCTGTAGCTACAGGAAAATGGCCTGATCAGCAGGGAACACCTGGGATTTATCACATAAAAGCACATGAGCTGGAAGAAGTGAACATGCAATGAACGCTCATCCTCACAACAGAAGAAATCCCAGAATGGTTTGGGTTGGAAGGGACCTTGAAGTCCATCCAGTGCCACCCCCTGCCATGGGCAAGGGCACCTTCCACTAGACCAGGCTGTTCCAAGCCCTGTCCAACCTGGCCTTGAACACTTCCAGGGATGGGGCATCCACAACCTCTCTGAGCAAGACAGTTGGGATCTAATGTAATTTTAAGGTGTGATGTAAGCAAAATTTAAAAAAACCCTCTCATCACACAGCAGAGGGTCAACTTGCTGCCACTGGTCACCCTAAATATGGGAAATGGGTAGGGAAAAAAAAAAAGAAAGAAGTCTCTCAAGGATCAGTCAAAGACAAACCCACCACCATTAGCTGAGGAAGGCTGGGAGAGCTGACCAGGGGCACAGTACATGTTGTCCTGTCAGTGTGTTCTCCTCTGGCATCCACGAATAGCCATTGTTAAAGACAGGATCCACAGGAAACTGTGGGGTCAACCTGGTACACAATGTTACTGGAAACAAAGGATAATTGGACACGGAGTTTCTCAACAGGGGGATGAATGCACCCATGGCCACAGAGGGTCACACTGGAAAGCCACCTAAGCACAGTGTCCTGTTCCTGACGGTCACCACCAGCAGCTTCCTCAGGAGGAGTTAAACACAGCACACAATGCTCTTTTCCTTGTTCATTTTCCCTCCCTCGCAAAATCTATTCATTCACAGATTTTGAGTCTGAAGTGGTTGTGGGTTTAATAGCCCTGGGCAAACTTTTCTTCCATAAACCTTGCCAGTGGCTTTGGAACCCACGTGCAGCACCCCAACCAACAGTGGCAACGTTCTGTCCCCACATTCATGTGTCACTGAACACCTCTCCTTGCTCACCTTTCACATGCCGTTGGGATTTCCCAGAGCTGTCTCCCATTCTTTCTCCCAGTCTTTCTCGGGCAGGGGATTCTACTCATTGCTAATAAAGGAGCTGTTTCACTGTCACCCTTAGTGTTTCTCTCTGAGCCTTCTTCAGTTAACATTTTATCTGTCCTGATGGTCAGCACCTGAACCACCCATTACTCCAGCTCACAAGGGTACCAGCGATGTAAAGCTGGCACCACAGCACTATTTTATATTCTATTCCTTCCCTAGTAGTTCTGAGTATTTGTTTTTCATTTTTTAAAACACTATGGAGTGCTGAGTTGACAGTTTGATAATAAAATTGTAATCCCAAGGCCTCATTGCTGCATGGTAACAGTTCAGAGCTCATTGGTACATATGTAAAGCTGGCTATGTTTTCCTCAAGGGCACCACTTGTCTGCAGGAATGACCTGTCTGCATAGAACCTGTGCTGATTCCTCCCCAATGTGCCACATTCTCCTGTCAGATCACTCTTTCCAGTTCAACTGCTGATTGCTTCAGACCTGTCCTTTGCTTGAATATCCAGAAGTGCAACAAATTCCCCATGTGGCAAGAAATTATCCCAAATTACATACTTTTTATATGTGTTTGCCCCCAGCAAACTTTCCTACAGCTTCACCATTGAGCATCAGCACCCTTCAGCATTAAATTAAGCCAGTCCTTCCTGAGAACTCTCTGGCATTCCCAAAATATCCTCGGTCCCTCAGGAAGCTCAGCCCTTTATTTCCCATTTTCTCAGACACACACTGAAATACTGTCTCTCCATACCTCTATCTGATCCAGAATATAGTATTGGAAACATTACAGTGAATGATGTTTTCAAAGTTCTGGTCTTCAACTTCCTGTCCAACACCCTCCACTTTTCCTGCATAACCTCTCTCATCCCTTTTCTTTGGTGCCCACACGGACTCTATCCCATCAACATTTCCTAGAGATCTGGTTCACAAACCTCCTCAGGGCTGAGAGGACAAACACTACTCAGTATTGTCTCCTCCAGGTAATAACTGAAAGAAACAGAAATAATTCTGGAAAACAAACCCTTTTGCTTCTTTTCCTCAAGGGTCACCAAGAGACTTTCAAGCTCTGTGTGCTATTTCACTATGAAGAAAATCCCAACTCTCTACCATTGACAATAACTCTTCAAGTTGCAGCCTATTTCTGAAACATTTTGTCAAGCCCCTCCATAGCATGGGTGCAGAAATAGATGAGCAGGATTGCTTTCAATATTCCACTAATTTCTCTACAGGCATTTGTCATCAAACCACAGTGATAATCTGTTCTCTCTGGTGACCAGGGACAGACCCAGGGAATGGCTGGAGCTGTCAGGGAGGGTCAGGCTGGAGATCAGGGAAAGGCTCTTCCCCCAGAGGGTGCTGGCACTGCCCAGGCTCCCCAGGGAATGGGCACGGCCCCGAGGCTGCCAGAGCTCCAGGGGCGTTTGGACAACACTCTCAGGCACAGGATGGGCTTGTTGGGGGGTCTGTGCAGGGCCAGGAGCTGGACTGGATGATCCTTGAGGGTCCCTTCCAGCTTAGGACATTCCACGACTCTATAATAAATGCCATCCAGTTTTCAGATTTTTACATTCTTCTCCTTAAAAATGATCACTGAATATTAAAATCAGATTTATTGATGAGAACTGAGCTGCATATGCAAGCAATAAAAGCAAGCACTCTACGTCCTGAAGCAGAGGCTGAGGAGAGCGGGGCCGTACCTGTTTGCGCACGTACTCCACCAGCAACTCCAGGTGCCGAGGGTCATCACAGTTCCTGTTAAAAAGGTTTCTCCAAAGAGCTGCTGCCAGAACACGATCATCAGACAAGATTCCCTAAAGGGAAGTACAGAGGGGGGTTAAAAACTGCACGGGAAGAAGGTCTGAACACAAGACACCCCCATTTGTGTACTTGGCCCCTGGCCACGGCACCTGTCCCAGAGCCCACAGCTGCCATGGGATCTGCACATGGAAAGGCAGCAACATCACTCTTTCCCAGAATGGAAAAACAACCCTGGCCTTAAATTAATTTACAGGGCAGCCTGTAACCAATTTTCTGGCAAGTTAATTTGGAAAAAACCTGGGTCAGGGTATTCCTAATGTCGGAGTTGATAACTGCATTTCTATGTTATGAAATCTTTACCATAAAAATGGTGATCTTCCAGAGAAGGCAGCACCACCTCATGGGAATGTGTGAAGCCTATGACACTTTAAAAAGAAAAATTAAAGGATATTTAATCCTATGTTGCAGAACTGTGGAGTTTGCTATTTTTCTTTGCTTTTTTACTTTTCATTCTAAATGAGAGAGAAATCCTGCTCATCAAGAACTATCTAGGTTTTTCCAGTTAAATCTAATATTAGCTTTGGTTTATGCAAGAACCACATCCATTAATGTTATCTGTCCAAATTCTCTTGAACTTTTATTGTCTTTTTAGATTATGTGGTGGTGTCACCACAGGCTCATAACTCCTGTCTTCTGCTGACACATTTGCCAAAGGCAAAAGACTTTAAAATATCCAGTTAAAAATAAAAAAGGTCAACATGTCTTTAATTGAAGCAAACGTTTTGTTTCCAAAAAGACTGTCAACAAAACACAGGCAGACACATCCTGGCTATACTTAAAACTAGATTAAACCTTGCATGTGTGTAACATTGTCCACAACTCTATGAGGTTACATGTACAATATATTAATAATGCAAATCACAGTGCAAAAAAATAATATCACAATGTGAGTAAGAGCATCTGAACAGCAACACTCACGAGAGCAAAAAAATGATGTAATTGTATTTTCCTCTTGAAAGTCCTGCAGACACTTGTGCAGAGTGGTGCTTTTGCCTCCCTGTATTATTAGGTACTGCCTATAAATATTGTCGCATAAACTCCCTATACATACTCTATAAATCTTCTCTTTGCTTTCAAAGTACAGCTGAGTACAACAGGATTCAGAGGGAGGAAATGATTTAGTGATGGCCAAGCAGGGACGGTGAAGCAGCACAAAGAGCACCGCACCTTCCACACCCCATGGTTTAAATCCACATGCTCTGTGCTTTCTGGTTTCCTCAAAGAACTTTCATTCAAGGCCTCTTCCCTAACATAATATTTCTCCAAAGAAATGGACAGTGAACATTTTACCCATCTGGACTATTCTGTGTTCAGGAATTAGATGGTCTACTTGTTGTACATTCCCTGAAAACAGCTGCCTTACCTCATCGTATCCAAACAGAGCTGCATAGAAATTTTCTACCATCCTTTTCAATTCTTCTTTTAGAACAGTAGAATTAATCTGAAAAACAAACCAGAAAACCATCAGTACAGGCTCTAAGGAAGACGTGAGGAGAAAATATTCCCAGTTTCACTGTGAGTGGACAAAGAACCACCAATGCCCCATCCCACCTCACTGAGATTTGTCTGCAAGCGAGAGTCAGTCACTTTGGCTTTGGAAGCCCCCGTGACACAACTCTGTTAATTCTGAAACAACTGAGGTCGGTGTTACTCAGTACACAACTGGCAGGAACATCCCCAGCCAACAGCTCTGCCAACAGCTGCAGGAGTGGAGAGAAAATGCAGCTGGGGGAGCGTGAAGCAAAGCTGCTCTTGCAGCGGCAGCACAGCCCAAGAGCATTGGAGACCCCTCTGTAGTTTAACTATTGAGCAGCTATTCCAGACCTTCATTCATCCATAGAAACTCAAAGGTTTTTCAGTTTTTTTCCCCCAAAAGCATAGACTGCAGGGCTGGATGTGCTACTGGAATGCTAAAGACAGAGACACCACCCTGCCACTGCTCCTCCTGTACTGTCCAGTTGGACTCTCAGCCAGCAAGAACATGAATTCTGCCTCTCCAGCATCTCTAGCAGCTCAGACTTACAAGTTTTTGACTATGACTAAATTTCTTTCAGAGTCTGTGATGACCCAGCAACTTCCCCCATGCTCTAAGTGTGACTCAGTCCAAGTTCCACACTGACCTTTAACTAAATTTAGTAACTGCTTAAGTATTTGCTGGGTTGGCCTAAGCCACCCATTGGCATGAGAACTGACCCCATGTGAGCTTAAAATGGGACTGGACCAACTGCTGGGTGCAGAGGAATGGCTGAAATGCCTCCTGTGCATCTCCCTCATCCACAACGTCTGTCCCTCTTGCCTGTACTCGTTACTTCTACCAACAGCAGAAGTTGCAGTTCCTCTCCCAAGGGCCCAGCTACACTTTGGTAAAGCTTCTTTGTACTGACTCCCATGAGGGATCCAAGAGACACAAAGCATTTCTTTTCTACAGCTCTCACACGCTCCCCAAGTCCAGGTGACAAGGTGTACCAGCCCTGCACACCAGCGGGACATTCAGGTGTGACACTGCACTTTGCAGAGACAGGGTTTACACACAAGAGACACCAGCCCATCACACCCACCACACTGGGAACCCCTTGTCCTAAATGCTCTCTCAGTAGAGTATTCACCTTGGCAATTACACAACAGCTTTTCTATCAAAATATGAGTTAGTTTCTGCCAAGTGAACAAATTTCCAGTTCTTATACTCTTCCCTTAAACCACTGTCTTTTTTCATCTGATTTTTATAGCAATGCACATAGTGCAAACACAAGGAAAATTCCTTTTATGTCAGTTACTCATATTTTTCCATTAATATAAACTATTAAAATTCATGCAGGTATTTTATAGGCTATCAAGATTTGGAGACTGGTTATTACTGAATGTTTAAAAAAAGAACTAAACATAAGAAATCAGAGGGTTAAATGATGACTGCAACTTCTGTAATGACTTAATTAAATTTTTATTGAGTACATAAACTATGATGTCATTTCTACCCAACCATGCTCAAACCTTCTATGCATGTCAGAGATCGTGGTTTTTCTCAATAGAACATACTTCTAAATAAGCTGCACTTCTACAGCTCTAATAAGGGGGAGCAGGTCTCATGTAACACACTCAATAAATTATCCTTCCATTTTAAACAAACAAATTCCATGAGTTATTATATATTTGCCACGCACTTTTTATGACATAATAAAAATGTTACCTCAAGGATTACTTAACACATACTACAAATGTTACAGCAGGCAACTGCAAGGGGCAAAGAAAACAAATAGTCCCATTACAGAGACAAGTCCTGGACTATACATCCCTGGGGAAGCAGCTTTCCCTACTAAAAACAAAGAGCAGCAGCTTTAAGTTAGCAAGAAACAGATCGATGAAGGAGATACCCAAGTTAAACAAACATGGCAATAAATACATCTTAAAAGACAGTTTCAGATACAAAATCCGAGTTTGGGGATGGAGCCGTATCTTAGGCAATGAAATTATATTTAAAGGAATATTGCAGTTTCTGAAGAATACAACTGGCATTGGTCAAGTACAAACACTGAAGGAAAAATTCCTTCTTTATAAATCAAGAAAAATGAGCAAATCCAAATCAGTGTTCGCTGGAATCGCTTCCTCCTTCGAAGCTTGTACAAGTTCTTACCACTGGGCAGTTTCAGGATCTGATTGGTCATGATTCTGCTGACTCTTCCACAGTTTGTTATTAAGAAGAAAAACTGCTAGAGAATTCCAAGTGAGTAATTGCTAATAACAAGGAAAAAATCAGTAACATCTGGAGCTCTTCTTGGGACTTTGCCCCTTTGCCTTCCTTGGAACAGCGCAGTGCAGAGCTGTCACTGGTCAGATTTATGTGCTACGGCCCGAGTGACACAGGACTGTGTTAGTTCCAAACAAGGAACCCATTTTTGGTATGCATCTCACCTTTACAAGACCTCTGAAACAAGGAAATGTACAGCTAACATTATCTTCCTGCTACATGCCACAACTGTTCTCTGAAACGCTCCATGAGCCCACATTCTGCCTGTGGGACAACTGCAGCAGGCAGCTGCTGGATTTTCCATGTCACAGTGAAGAAACCGTCTTCAGCCTCAGCGAATGATGTTTGATGTGCATCATCCAACAGCCACGTGCTGAGGGTGACTCTGCAGCAGACAAGTGACAGCACCAACTCTCACAGAAGGTTTTGTATTCTAAGAAGATTCCTAGGGAGGTAAGAGCACACTGCTCTCCTGTACTGCTGGACACACAGCAAAAGACTTAACATGTGGAGATGGTATTTAAAGTGAATGCTGCTCTAGAATCAGTTCCTATCAGTGTCCTGTGATGGATCAAGAGCTTCCTTTGCTAATGAATCCCTCCTCCTCCCCACTTGCTTTGGCTCACGGTGCAGAGCAGGATCAGTATGCACAGACTGGAAGGTAACAAATCATAGGACAAGAGGAATGGCCTCAAGTTGTGCCAGGAAAGGTTTGGATTGGATATGAGAGTTTTCAAACATTGGCACAGGCTTCTCAGGGCAGTGGTGGAGTCACCATCCCTGGTTCAATAAACATGTGGATGTGGCAGTTGAGGACACAGCTTAATGGTGAACACAGGGGTGGTGCTGGATTGACTGATGGAGAGTGGATGATCTGAATGGTGTTCCCCAATCCTAACAATCCCAGGATTCCATGAGCTCTGATGTGCTCTGCCTGCTCAGAGCCATCAGCCCAGGGATGAGCCCAGAGCCGCCGAGGCGCAGGACACCTCGAGGTGCAGGGATCCCTGGCAGTGCCACTGCACCCCTGTGTCCTGCCAGCGCTGCCCGAGCTGGGATGGCCACAGGCGGCCCTGTCTGAGAGCACTGCAACAGGAGTTTCTTTCTCCTTCAGCTTTTGCCAGCATGTGTTGCACCCTTAAGCTACTTTAACACATTAATCCTTCCATAGACTATAAAGCCAGAAGGGGCACTTCTAACTGCCTCATGCAAGCACTAGTCATTGAATTCCAGGCAGCAGTTTCTCTCTTTAGGCTGTAAGTTATGCTTGAACTAGACTTTTTTATGAAGAGATTTCAGCCAGAAGAAATGATTAGATCATAGAACCTGACCCTCTGCATATCACAGACCATTACATTTCACCGAGTTCCCCCTGTACTAAGCTCACTAAGTTGTGTTTGGCTAAAGCATATCACCCTCACAGTTGAACATGTGTATCTCATTTCATATTTGAATTTTCTGGCTTGGGTTTCCACCCCCTCGTTCTCATTATACCATTCCTGCTAGAATAAATAGCCTCTTCTGTACAATGTGTTTGCTCCTGTACCTGTACACAATGCATGTGTCAGCACAGTCATCTTTTCAAACTAAGACTGGGCTCTTCCAGGTGCACTGTCACACCACATCAGCAGCACACTCCTGGAGTGGTCAAAGTTGCAACAGCAAAGTAGTGGTTCATGCTGATACAGTAAAAATTAATCCATCCCTTGTGCAAAGCAAGTTCCACAGGTCTGAGTACACTCATGTTGTCACGGCCGAGTCCACTGGGGACTTCTGCAGCCCCACTGCCATAAACATCAACCACTCTCACTGACACTTCTGACTGCTGGAGCAGGAGTATCAGCAAAAGTTCCTGAAGGAGATACAGGAGTGATCTTTCATGACAAAAAATGTCACTCCACAAATATTTAGGCTTTTTTATGCCGCTTCTCCAAGTTGCAATTGGACAAATTACTTGTAATATGGTTTATGTTATTTATAAATAATACATAAGCACTTATATATGGGCTTTTCTGAGTGCTTGCTCAAAACACTGTTAAAACACACATGACATTATGCAAGGACAAATGCAGCCCTTTTATTTCATCGTATAACATCACTACTGCTTGCAGGACGGTGATTTGGAAATCACTGAGACTGTAGCTAGGATCAAAAAGATTAAATTAATAAAACAGATTAGGAAGATTTCTGTAGCAAGGGGCCATAAAGACCAGTTCCTTCAGGCACATACTTGTGAAATGACAAAGATATTGAAGAAATTATTTTTCCAATCTTCAATTTTTGAGCCTTTTATTAACTGCTCTGCTACTTTGTCTGCAAAGCAGATCACTGCTTGTAATTAGCCACAGCTTGAGTCCTGTATGCTTTAAATATTAATTCTTCTGATAAATCCTCTATTTTTTTAATTAGAAGTAATTTTGTAATACATCTCCATAACCATTAACTTCAGAGAACAGTCTTTAAAGCCTTCTTCAATATTCAGTGATAACCTACTCCAATATTCTTTTAACCTAGACAAAAGCTAAATGTTAAGGTCGTAGCAGAACCAGCTCCTGCCAAAATCTTCAATCCATAAAAACAATATGTTAACGGAAAAAGTTGCGTGTGCTCTCCTACCTTCACAACAATGGTGCAATAATCAATAAGGCTCCTCAGAGCAAGTTTATTCCAAGCAGACACAGAAAAGCAAGTTACACAACATTACCTACATCTTTCAGCAAAAGCAGATGCTCACCGCTACCTGTCTGCTCAGAAAATGAGGTTTGCTCCTATCTTGCCGTTTATTAATTTGGAAGCTCTGCCATGGTAACAGTTACAGATGCAGAGGAGATCACAGTACAATCTGAACTGTATTCAATGGCTTATTCCAAATTCCTGCTTCCCTGCAGAACATGGCTGGCAGAGCTCACTGACAACCTCTCGGGAGAAGGATCAGGAAAAAGAGGTCAAATTGCTGTGCTCTGTCAAGTCGTGCTGATTCCCTGTAAGGTGAGTAGTTGTCAAGGGATTTTTCTGTAATGCCTCTTGAAAAAACTAGTTGCTAAAAGGCTAAAGCTAATCACCAATGTGTTTCTGAACACACCAGAATCAGGAATTCAGCCTGATAAATTGATAAAGGAAATTTCACAACCAAGTTTAAAAGAGGCACTTGGAGAAGACAGTAGTAAAGGCAGATAAATCGTGAAGTTAAATATGCACCATGAGCCCTTACAGAGATCCTGTAAAGCTCCAGCTCCTCACTTAGACAAACCTCAGGGACTGTCATAAAGTGCCACACACCAGGAACACTGATCAGACCAAGGGGCCCGCCACCTGCCTTCAACAGCAGCCAGAATCCCTGAGAAAAGGCCAAACTCTACAAAAGCTGGTACTTACTTCCTCCAAGGATTCTCCCAACCAATTTCAGCTCAGGATACTTCCCAACTTTTGCTATTTGTTTCGGGAGTAACCTCCAAAAGGTGTCCATGTCCAGGGGACTTTCTGCACCCACCACGTGCTTCAGCAAGAAGCACACCCTGGTCTGCTGTGCCCGAGGAGATCCATCTCTTCCTGGGTGTTCCCCCTGAAACTGGCTCCTGCTGGTTTCATCTGCTGGCCCAGTCTTTCCACAGGATCAGGCAGTGAATACTCATTGCTCCATCACCTTCTCATAGCACTCAGGATTCTGAGAGTCAGAGAATGAACCCAGAATGGTTTGGATTGGAAGGGACCTTCAATCCCATCCATTTCCACCCCCTGCCGTGGGCAGGGACACCTTCCACCAGACCAGGTTGCTCCAAGCCCCATCCAACCTGGCCCTGGACACTCCCAGTCCATCAGATACCAGGTGATATGATCTGCCCATAGAGAAAGGCTTCAGATAATTTTACAAAAGCCAAGAGCAACAAAACTCCAGGGATTATAAAGTGCTCAACTAAGTGAAATGTATTAGCTAACATTAACAGGGCTGCAGAGGCAGGAAAGGTCCATGCTGAAAAGTATTTCAGCAGAAACAGGTAAGTACAAATTAGTAGAAAATACAGTAAATGAAAATAAAAATCAGAGATAATTATGACCAGTGATATTCAGTGCTGTTAAGGTACTACTAGTAGGTGTTAAATAATTCATAAAACCTATTTAACAATGTGCACACATTTGGCAGCTACAGTTTAGAAATGGATCTTTAAAAGAAAAAAATAAGTTCAACAATTCAACAGTGAAGAAAAAGATAAATAAATTTTAGGCATTATTATGAAAGGAATATAAATCAAAAGAGGAACCCTATTCTGCCATAAATCCATAATGTACCTGCATATAAAATGCTGCACATAATTGTGACCTTTTAATCTCAGAACAGATCTAAAACTAGTGGAAAACACATAGAAAAGACCATGATGACATGATGAGACATATGAGGAAACACTTGTTATATTCAGGATGAAATGAGAAAGAAGATGGAGAGATAAAATCATGAGTGGTATCAAGCAGATAAACGAGGAATTATTGTCCACTGTTTCTCATTAAAAAAGATGTAGAAAAGAATCTGATGAAATGACCAAATAATACTTTGAAATTTAAATGTTTTCTCATGCAACGCATTTAAGTGGCAGAAGTCATCGCCACAGGGCATTAAAGAGCAAAAAATATGGAAGAGGTAACAAAGGGCTTGCACATTCCTGGAGGATTTCTGTCAGTGATGCCGAACGCGGCGGTCCCCGTGCAGCTCTCGGGTTACTCGCTAGTAAATGCCAGGAGAATATACCAGAAGGAACTGACCCACAATTCTGTTTCTTATCCTTTATCCCAAATACCTCTGGTCATTGGCAGCCACAGCACACACTGGATCTTCATCTGACAGTAGCAGGAGTTCTGAGCATGTTCAGTTTTGTCCATTTTTTGCTGACCTTTGCAGATCCTGGCTGGTATCTCTCTTGTCTGGGACTCTATTCTTTCCTGCCCTGACTTCCAGCAAGACCAGCACAGCTCAACAGAAGATCCTGGACAGCAGACATCAGGTCACTCTGCTGACTTGGCAGGAATTTCACCTGAAAAGTGCTAGTGCAATTAAAAAATTGCTGCCTTTACCATAGCCTTTAATACCCTCATGGGAAGAGGTTACATTTTATGTAGTAATATGAGCAAGAATGATCCTGCTCATACCACATAGGTCATCCACCCCTAGGGGAAAAATAGTAAGAACACAAAAACCCATTATTTCTCCAAGAATTTGGGACCAGAACAAGCTTCTGTTGGAGTGGAACAGCAAGGCACCCATCTCCTCTCCTAAAAAAACTGTCCAAAAAAATGTTTATTTCGTTTCAAATGGAGTGACAATTGCTAGAGTCCATACAATTAGTCAGCAATTAACCAGCCTAATCCTTACTGCTACAACCTTTATCCAGTGATGGAGACCAGGACAAATGCAAATACTCACGATTAGTATCACCTTTTCAAATTCTTTACTGTAGTGCCTGGCAGACTGGCTGATTTGTGTTTGCTCCATCAGCCTTCCCACTCTCCTAGCAGGGCCCTGCTCATACGTGACCTGTTTGACATTCTCCCATCAGTTCCACATTCGGGTAAAATTCTAATTTGAAGTCACATTGCTTTCACCTTCTACCAATATTCTGCACCTTCTGGTTTCAATCATAAGCTGAGAAAAACCTGATTTCCCCAAGCATTCCTCCTCCCCAGGGCTTCAAACACACGCAGGCCACAGAACAGTTAACAGTTAAATATTTTCTTGCCAATATTTTAAGAGTGCAGAAGGTTCCAAATTGCTGGTAAAATAAACAATGCCAGACTGTGAAAACTCCTGCCTGCCATATACTCTGATGTTAACAAGAGTTTCTTTATTACTGTAACCTTTCAGAAGAGAACAAAAATTATTTCTCTACCCTAGTTCTGCCCTCAAGTAAAAGGCAAAGGAGGAAAGCAAACTATGAAAATGCTGCATGGTAAGATATTGTGAGTTTTCCATCTTACTTCTGCATTTCATTCCGACTCGATGCTGCTGTGAATAAATAAACTTCCAGAAGATCCCAAAAGCATGGGCAAGGATTTTAAGAAACCAAAATCTTCCCTACACAGTTTCCTGAATAACATGGATTAAACCTACATATGGGTCATCTTCCCTTCTGCAAGGACATCATAAAACAGGAAATACAAAAGGGCAAATTCAGGATGCTTTCAAGGAGACACATTATTTTTAAGCTCCTTGGTACCCAGCTCTGTCCTCTGGGGCTTTAGTCCTGTATTTCCACCAATTACAGGGGCTCTGCCACTTCCCCACTTTTAAAAAAATGAAGTCTCCAAACAGCCTCTCCACACAGAATTGCTGGTACTCAGCATCAACGAGGCAAATGATTCCATAGCTGAGGGGACACCCCCTAAAACAACTGCTCACCCTCAGGCCTGCCTTCTGTTCCCTGCCAGATCCTTCTGGATGCCCAAGCCCTGGGGAAAGCCACTGAGACCAGTGGTGCTCGTTTCACACTGACCAAGATCATACTGACCCCATCTCCCATCCACGACATCCCAACCATAAAAATGTCCCTTTTATGTGCACATATTCTCCTGGCCTCAATGTGATGCACGCTTAGCTAGCGACAAAGAGAGATCTCTAAGATTAGATATGCTGGTATTTTGGTCAAATATTGTAAGTTTTGGCATACTTTCCTGACCTTTGAATGAAATAGCAAAATTCAAGCTCTTACAGAAGTGTAATGGTAATTAACTAGTTAACAGAGATAAAGCAAGTGCTGTGCAAGACCAGAAAGAAAAGAGAAAGAGGCAACTGAGGACAGACAAAGGAATAGAATCCATTGAGGTTCCCAGACCAGGATAGAAAAACAGAAAAGCACCTCAGCTTCCCCAGATGTGTACAAAAGTATCCTATGCTGTTGCTTATATTAGGGTTGTGAAAGAAATTAGAGGAGTGAGCAAGTGTGGAAGCAGGCACTGGGATTCCTGCAGGGATTGACCTTGCACTTCCTGATCATTATCTTTTGTTCTACTGTGGGAGCAGTTAGCAAAAGCAGTCAAAAAAACAAGGGTTTCGAAGAGCTGCCAGTTCTGTAAATGGATAAAATGGGCCAGGGAACTCAGAAAATGGAAGCAAAAGCTAAACCAAGCTCTAACAAGAAAATATAAGACTCACTGCGGAAGTGGAAGCAGAAGATATCAGTGACTTTCTATCTGCAGCAAAAAGCACAAGCAATAATGTGATTAAAATGCATGGGAACAACAGAGAAGCTCTCAATGGTTCGTTTGGTTTGATTTAGGACACTGGTTTGCTATTATTTCTGTTTTTAAGAAGGAGCTTGAAAGCACAATCCAGGGGAAGAATCTTTCCCTATATAATGGAAATAGAGTAATATAATACTGAAAAAATACATAATACTGAAAAAAAAGAGATCTCTAGAAAAGGTGCCACAAGGCAGCTTCCAGTGTAATTCCTGCAGGCACTCAAGCAAGGCACAGAACAGGCCAAGGACACCACCTTACAGTAACAGGATCCAACACACCTGGGAAATTTAAATTGATTTTTTCATGCCAGGATTGATTTTTTTTTATGCCAGAAAACTGGGGCAGGCCAGCTGAAAAGAACCCAAGCATTTATTATATCTTTATTTCAATACCATCACCCTCAGCATGGCTCAAACATTTCACCCAGGTGTGCTGGTTTCACAGACGCTGTCTCTAGAACAACTACATCAAAAACCTAAGAAAGAGAGCCCTATTTCAAAACTCCATGTGCTGGTAAAGCTAAATTTGCATCATTATTGTTTGTTCCAAACATCATCACAGTTGAGATAATTCAAGGTAAAATTCCATACACATGCACTGTCCTACATATTTAAGTTACTAAGATTTCCAGAATCAAATTTACTGAATTTACCCCAGAAAAGTACTTGCTACTATCAATCATTTATGAAATGACAAAGTACTGGAAACTTACTGTGAACTTTCAAGCTCTTTGAGAAAAGTTCAAGGTTTGATGAACTTCCTTTGGTGATGTTCTTGAAACAATAACTTCAACTAAAACTAATCATACAATGTCTGGTATCCTATTAAAAAAACCCACAAAACCCACACAGACCAATTTTGTATCTCACTGCTTTGGCAAGGGTTTAGTTTCTTTGTTTCTTATAAAAGAAACTGGTGAGATTTTATATATTCTAGTGGTCATCAAAAATCATAACGTTTTTCTCCTTAAAATGTCCTAGTAAAGCATTTCAAAATATACATAGATAATTTAAAACTCAAACGTCTCTTCTTTAGTTTTATAGGTTTTTAAAAAGCTTTTTCAACTGTACTGAACACTATCCTCTCTCTCATATCCCAGCCCATTTCCTCAAACAAAATCAGTACCTTCTCTGCAATATTTTTCTTCAGTACATTCCCTTCATCCCAACTACCCATTCCAGCCCCAAAATACTGCACCCACTTCCCTTCTGCCCCATCTCTCTCAAAAATGTACTTTTTCTCCCGTGCATCCAAAATCGACTCTGTGACTTCCCATCAGATTTTAGAGACAGGCCTGGAAAGGACCCCTGAGCATCCCAATACAGCACCTTCCCACTTCAATTCATACAAAGAGCAAGTTCTATTTTAAAATTGTTTCAGTTTTACACCCTGTCCTCTCATCCTCTAAAGCCCTTCTACAACTTGGTGGTCTCACTCCGACCATGCTTTCTGAGTCTTAAGTTACAAGGGTCAAACTTTTTGTTCTCCACAGCAAGAATAACTTAAACAGAATTAAATGGAGTTTAGGAAATTCTGTAGCTACTGGAAAGTAAATTGGCATTTTTAATCAACTGAAATCTCCTAATTGTGAAAAGAGTATCAAGACAGAAAATGGTGTTCAAGTTTCCAGAGCCAATTTCAGCTCTCAGTTACATGTATTGATTCCGATGCCGTTAGTTCAGATGTACATGAGTGTAATTGAGAGCAAATTATGGGTCACTGGGTATAAACAGCTCTAGCTAAAAGTGTAACAAAGGCTGTATTGTGCTACACACAGCAGAGCCAATAAACGAATTCAAAAGACACCTAGATGTGTTCCTGGAAAAAAAAGGGGGTAGGAGTCTAAGTGGTCTGGTGGGAAAACAGGAAAGTGAGATTATGATAAATTAAAACAGGTTTGGCACACTAGGCTGGACAGTCCCTCCTAGTCTTATCTCTTTTAGAACATTTATTCATTATAAAATGAATTGCCATTTTGCACTGAAAACTTTAATTCATTTCAGCAGCAGAATGCCACCACAACGCACATGAGCAAGGCAGGTAAAGTGAGCCTACAACCAGTTACAGGTATTGGAACAAAGCCTGATGGATCTTCCTGAGACACCACAGGATTTGCACCCACAAGGATGGTGTGGGGTGCTTGGAGGAGGGAGAAGGGGTGCTGGGGTTTTTTTGGTTAGGATTTTTTGAGTGGTTGAAAGTCTATAATTTATTTATTTATTTAACCCTTATACCTCTTCTCCTGTTATCAGCTGAAATCCTGTTCCAGGGAACACCTACATGTCCTTCTGATCAACTCTGCAGCTTCATCTAAGCGCATTAAAATACACTTAAACTTATAACAACTTTTAAATCCACTCAGTTACTAAAGCACAATACTGAGATCAGCCGGGTTAATACTCAGGTGGCTCCAGAACTCCCTTAGGGAGAAAATAGCAGCAATGTCTAGTCCTGAGAGAATTCCCTTTCCAAACTGATGAGGCAGCTGCCAGTTTGCACAGTATAAATCTATTCCCTGCAAGCCACGAGGTGGAGATCTCTGGCAAAGAAGGATCCAAAGGAAGTCTTTTACCCAGCCTAATGTTACTATTAACACTTGGAGCCATTGCATCAAGCCAATTTTTCTGTTTGTTTTTAAAGTTTGATAGAAATGTCACTAGTGGAAAAATTAAGTAAAGAGCACTGGTTAGCCACAGAACTGGACACACCTGGCTGCAAACCCACCAAAAGAGACTGACTTCATTAGTACTAGGGACAGCAGAGTAAAATTTATATCTGAAATATGCCTGCACCAGTAGAATTTGCTGAGGCCACAGGCTCTCCGTGTGTTTTTACAGCTGTGTCAAGTTTGGGTTTCTGACTCTTGCCGACATTCAGGAGTGCTGAAGGAGCTCAGGCTAACAGGTCCCAAAACTTTGTAGCAGAGATTTAAATCTCAGCAGTTTTAACAACCAGGTTTTGAAATAATACAAACTCCATTTGGAGCTGGAGCTGATGTAAATTAGCAGTTAAAATGCTTTACATTCTACCCCTTTCGGCTTCAATGAACCAGTTAAGAGCAGATGGCACATTTCAATAAACCATCAGTATCACTTCAGGAATATAGTGTCCATTTCTGCATCAATTGTTGGCATTGTTGCTAGATTGGAAGCAAGCTAAAGAACTGCAACTTTGTATGTCAACAAGTTAAACTAATTGCATCCAGCCAGCAATTCCATCCAGGTGCTCTGTCACTTGTACCACGATACAGGAATCGGAGTTAAATCTTGACCTTTGATACACTGCATGAGAGAAAAGGTAAGGAATGGAATTTCCTAACCTCCCAGGATCTATGCAGATGATAATTTAGTGCTCTGAACGTATTCAGTAAAGTTTCTTTTCATTTACCTTATGAAAAAGACTCAGATTCTGACATTTAAAAGCATTGACAGAGGAACATTAATGTCATCATCTTTTTATCTACTGTTTTTGATGGATTTGACCACCTTCTTTTGGAAGCAGAATATTTACTGATTGCAGGACTACATAACTTGAAAATAAATTGCTGTTACACTTATCCCTCCATCAGGTCACAAACCCTCAGTCATTACCTCAGCTTCAGTTTAAAAAAATCATTAGGGATAAAGAGATCAAGGTTAATAAAGAGAATGTAGCACTAGGGAAACTGCCCTTTATTGGTCACTCAAAACTCCTTGCAATTGCTGAGGGTGAGAGGTGAGCAAGACTTCAGTCAGGCTACAGTTCTCTGAAGGGAAGGAAGGTGAGTGGAGAAGAGTGAACAAGCATGGAAAAACAGGAACTGCCCATGCAGGGGCACGGGTGAAGTGGGATATGCAGCCAGAATCACTGGCACTGAGAAAGGAAAATAAAGCACTGATAAGGAGCAACGGAAGTGGTAACATCCTCAAACATCATAGATGATTTTCATCTAACATACAATAAATACTACCAGAAGGGACTAAGAAGTTCATTCATCTCAACAAAATCCCATTAGTTTTGGGTTGCAGGGACCTCAAATCTCATCCCATTCCACCCCCTGCCATGGGCAGGGACACCTCCCACTGTCCCAGGCTGCTCCAAGCCCCGTCCAGCCTGGCCTTGGGCACTGCCAGGGATCCAGGGGCAGCCACAGCTGCTCTGGGCACCCTGTGCCAGGGCCTCCCCACCCTCACAGGGAAGGATTTCTTCTGCATGTCTAACCTAAATTCCCTCCCTTTCAACGTGAAGCCATCCTCCCTTGTCCTGTCACTGCAGTTCCTGACGAAGGGTCCCTCTGTGGCTTCCCTGTAGCCCCTTCAGATTCTGGAAAGGCACTGTGAGGTCTCCACACAATCTTCTCTTCTCCAGCCTCAACAGCCCCACCTTTCTCAGCCTGTCTCCATAGGGGACTGACTATGAATAATGACTGAAAGATCAGGAATAAATAAAAGATGAAAGAAAATAATAAAACAAACCGCTACAAGACTACAGGTGAAGAGAACAGTCCTGATTTCCAAATTTAGTCCCAGAGAGTCACCTCTGCCTTCTCATCCCCCTCGCCTGTTCAGGAGTTCACTTCTCACCCGAGGAGGCTCATTAAACCAAGGGGCCTCTGTGCAGTTATTCAGCTGCACGAAACACACACACAGGTGTAACTGCTTTGGAGATTAAGCCCTGAAATGTGCAGGTTCTTCCTCTGAGCATCTGCTATGGCCACATAAAGGCTGTGTTAGCACCAGGCCACAGTCTGGTGTTTTATAGGAATCCCAGTACTGCAAGCTAAGCACGCTGGAGATTCCACTGCAGGGTCATTCCTACGAAGACTGCACAATTTAAATTCAAGGATGAACTGACCAGATGCCTAACCTGACAAGGCAAGGAATGAATGGCATTCCAGCAACTTCAGAGCTCCTCGCAGTTGCATCACACAGCAACCATGCCACTGCAAAATGCATGTATAAACACTTCAGGGTACAGACTGGATGAAAACATAATGACACTGATGGGTTTTTTATACTTCAGTGAATTTTGTGGAGCAATGGAATAGTTTAGTTTGCGTAAATAGGAACCCTGTGCATCCTTTTAAAAAGAGCTGACTGTAAGCATTATCTTTTTTCCCCTAAGGTTTACTGTAAAGCTTTCAATACAGGCCTAAACTTCCTCACTTTGGAGTCCTGCATTACTTGGAAGGGCAGCACACAGCCAGCTTTGCTCCTCTTTGCTGTCTGCTGCTTCCAACCCTGCACAGAAAACTACAAGCCAGCACTTTGTGCATATAAGACAAAATTAGGGTCAAAAGAAATAGACAAATCATTTTCTGTTCAAGAAGTTCATTTTCTCCACGGAATCAGACAGAGACTTTCAGGTGCTTTGGGAGGTGACATGTTTGGCTGGGGTTTGTTTTGGGTTTTGGGGATTTTTTGCTTTTCAAGAAGAAGAGCTTTAAATTTACACCCAGAGTAAAGATCTGAGCTGTGTGTAGCTCCTAGAGAAAGTAGAATCAACCAGTGGTATGATAAGGACAAAAATGAAGAAGCTCTTTCATTCAGTCTTTTCCTACAGTACATCTGATTTGTCAGGCTCACTCACACTGCCCTACCAGAAAGAGAAGATTTCCATACTGGAATTTATCTAAGCACATTAATATAGCAAAAAATTCTCAGATGTATGAATTTAGATTTAATTCAAAAGAAGATTAACAGGATGTCTTGTCTTTAAAAGCAACGTGTAACGAAGTAAAGCTACGGAATTCCCAACAACTAGGAACAAACCCTGTTGCTAATGGAATAACTGAAGTTACACCAGAACCAACACCTTCTAAAAGCACATACAAATTAAAAGATCAGAGAGAAACTTCTTGAATTACTAATGTGATCGCATCCCAACTCCTAACTCACTGGTTAATTCCCTTGTCTGGCACCACCAGGAACATCCTGGCAGCTTCTCCAATAGAACTGACATCTAAGGCTTGACAATCCCCCATTAATTACTGCTATATGAAAACTGTCACTTCTCTAACAGCACAATTTATTTTACTCATCGACAAACCTCTGTTTAATCACTGAACAGTTCTCTTCCTTTCTGACAACACAGGAGATCTTTCCCAGCCCTGTTCTCCCACAGAAGTGCCCTGAACACAGGCAGCCTCACCTGTATCAGGTCTGCTGTCACCTACTTCCACTGCCTCTGCAATACCTTCTCTTAAGGCAATTACAAACACACGGCTGGAGAAACATATTTTCAGATTTTAAGGACAGAAATTAACTTTACAACCCACTACCATAACCCTCCTCAGAATAAGCCAGAATGATCCAACCTTCCTGTTCCTTCAAACTTGCCAATGAACTCTCCTTGGATCTACTCTCAGAACATTTCTTTTTGTGATAAAGATTGGGTACAGAAAAATACACTAAGGACTAGTTATAGTCATGTGCAGGAACTTGACAAAAACCCCTTTTTGATTAAGTTTCCTTTAACCATTTTAGATACAGAGGAAACTCAGAGCTCTACTGGAATTACTGAAGTTGTGGCTATAGATTTGGCACCTTCCAAAGGTCAGTCACATTCCTCCCTACCCCACCTGCTTACTCCTATCCCCATTCTGCTGTAGCAGCATCCATTTCTGCAATCACATGGCAATCCATGTAGGAAATTAATTAATTTCAGAGAAATCAAAATCTTTATCCAGGCCATGATGCATTTTCAGAAACAAGGCCAGTGGCTCAACACAGCAGCTGCGGGAATGAATGCTCAGGAGTGAGGGCTGCAGGTACCAGCTTAATCTAGTAAAGAAATCAAACAGGTTGATTCTTGGGCATTTTTCTAAGATACCCAAACCAACAAAAGCATTGAAAGATGGGAATCTTTCAATTCCCATGGGATTAACACCACCAGAGAGGACTTACCCCCATCACCTTTCCACGCTGCTCAACATCCTCCCACATGCAGTGGACGATGTAGCGGCACATGTACTTCCCCGTGCGGCCCTCCTGCTTCAGCCGCACCAGGCACATCCTGCAAGAGCACACACCCCAGTCAGAGCTCCCAGGCTATTTTTTGAGAAGGAAAGAGCAGATTAAATACATTCCAGCTCGTTTAAGATTTTCCTTACAGTTTGTGATCAGGAGAAAAACACAACATAGATTTTTTTTTTTTTTTAACAGTCCATCACAAACTTCTCCATTCTGAACTCGGGAGCTGTATCTGCTGGATTTTGGCCAATCCAGCCATGGAAGAGTGACAGTGGACTCTATTCTTGTTGACAGTACTGTAATCTAGTTAAACACTACTGCAACCTAAATTCCTCAGCCTTAAGAACACCTCACCCTCTGGAGCAGGAACACATGGCTTGTCTAATCCCAGGCTCCGAGCCAGCTGTAGCTCAGCGTGGTGCACTCAAGTGCTGTAGGAGCCCAACCAGCCAAGCTGGGAAAGCTTTAGCAAGTTACAGACTTCAACCAATCCACATTAGCAATGTCCTAAATTATTTCAGCTACAGGGGTCTTTGGATACATGTCCAGCCACCTGGCAAAACCCCCACATGTAACACCAACTCAGAGGTTTGTAAGCACATTGTGAGATCTTAATGAGAATATCAGGTTGAGTTGGTTTACCTTTTTTTTTTTTTTTTTAGCATTAAAGCCACTTGAACTTCATTGCTGCTATTCTGTCTACAAAAAAAAATTATTTTGCCTCTTATAAAACATCTGTAAAGAGCATGAACTGAAGCCCAGGCTGATTCCTCACCGGGCTGGGACCAGTCCCATCACCTGTCCCATCTTCTCTACCTCATTCAGCAATTCTGTGCTGAAAGACAGAAGTGCCTGTCCAGGACTGACTGAGTGACTGCAGACGAGGTGATGCTCAAACACTGGAGCTGAGAGAAGCCATCCCTTTTCACAGACATGCTACAGGTAGGAAAATGCTCCCAGCTCCTGTAAAACCAAGACAGCAAAGCTGCTGGAGGCCACTGTGGAGCTGGTACACACTAACAATGGTGAATGTGCCACAAGAGCTAAAAGGAAGATACGATTATTTATTTTTTTAATAGGTTCATTTCTTTAGTGAATATAAAATCTACAGGCATTAAAAGTATTTGGTGACCCATGAATGCCAGCTCAACAGGGAAAATCACAAACATCTGAAGTGCGCTGAGATGACCTGTAAAAGGACAGATGTCCATCTTTATGATGGGTTGTGTCTTGTGTATGGATTAGTAAAGAAAACATATTTTTCAACCTGCAAAAGAAGTAAAACTTACTGCCAGGGACAGTCACAGAGACAAAAACTGAAAATAGCAAAACCTGCAGCAGTCCTATATTCTTCTTGCTAGTTACAACCACTGTCCCAGCAAACAAATGCAACTAAGATGGTACCAAAACCAAATCCTCACTTTCTCACAGAAGGATGACAAAGCTTTCTGTTCAGTGATCAGAGAACAGCTGTCCAGGTACCAGACCTTCCACAAAACAAACGCGCAAAGAGCTTAAAACTTTTGGTTTACTTTACTTTAAGACTTTGGTTTACCAGTTTCAAAACCTTTATTCCTTTTGTGCCTTTTCATAATTGAACTGTACAAAGAAGTGAATTACTGAATTCAAAATTTTTACTCATTCTTAACAACTCAAAAAGACTCAGTTTAAAAGACTAATGTTGGGCTAAAAAAGGCATTTTTATACTTCTCCTGCTGAATAGGTGAACTTAGGAGTGAAAAGCTCAGGGGCAAGAAAAGCTCCTCCTGAGCATAAAGAGTGTTTCCTATTCTGTGTGCCTTCAGTGGTGGAGAAGCAGGAGGAGAAAGCAGTGCAGAGACCAACAGGCAGGTCAGTGATGAGCAGGACTGGAGTGGTGCTCAGACGAAAACCTGCTACTCATGGAGCCAAACATCCTCTGTGTTTGGATGCACAGTGCTGTCACAGAGCTGTTCTGCAGCACCACCAGTGAGATCCTGGAATTTTGCAGCTTATTTGAAAGTTTGGTAGTTTGTAACTGCACCTGCTGTCTGAGGCAACACAGACTCTTTAAAGCCTATAAACCTCCTAACTAGATGACCATGGTGTGAAGCATTTCATCGTTTCACTGCACAATCTGTTCTGTAGTTTAGTCAAATACTGACTCATCTCCATCAAACCCTGAAAGGAAAATTACTCCAAACTATCTTTAGAAAGCTGTTTACCTCACACTGGTTGGGTTGGATAATTTTTGCTCTATTTAAGTTATGCAGAGAGATTATCTTAAAAGAAAATGATATGAAAGGATGGCTGAATCAGGAGCATCTGTAACTCAACCCATCTCAGCTGAGATATTGCAGTTTCTCACAGCAGCCTCAGCTACAACTGCTTCTGTCAGTGTTCCCAGAGTGCCAGACCAGCCTAAACACCAGAAGTGGTGGTTGACAACCCCGTATCACTGCTTTGAGGTGCCCTGTACCATGCATCAAGGTGTGATGAGCCATTAAGGTAAAGCCCACTCGGACCTTCCTGCTGTCCCCTGTACCTGGCCACTCATTCCTGCTTCCTCAGTTGTTCCAGAGCAACAATTTCTGCAGCTATGCTATAGTTGTTCAAAGGAGTTACCCTGGATAAACAACACAAGTATCAACAGTATTTTTGGAAGGCTTTATTCTGTTTAACCCACTCATGAACAGCTACCAGCTTAGGGTACAGCAGGAAGCTCCTGAACTGACTTTTCCAAAACACATTGTTGTGACACTACACTTCAGTGAATGATGATTACCAGCAGTACTCTGAGCAGGTCCCAGTTAGGTTTGCATTTTCTCCTGTGCTCCAGCCTGGCCAGCTCCTCAGCACTGCTCTATCCAGGAGACAGAACCCAGCCTGGCTGTGCAGTTTCCTCTCCCCTGGGGCCTTTGTTTAGGCAGCCCATTCCCAAATAAACTCATTCCTAAAATCTCTGACAAGCAAGACTATTCTGATGCAATTAAGACACAAAACAGAGAGTTTATTCCATTTCTTCTGAAGTACCACATTCCAAAGTGGTACTGGGTCCTCAGGCTTCTCTATGCAAATCAGAGAAATCTTTTCCTGCAGGAACTGCATGAACCACATACTCCGTGGTTCTCATTCTCCTCTGGACTTCCTCAGGCTGATCAAAACTTTCCTAAGCGCAGATTTCCTTAATAAAAATAATGCTTAGATGAACTTTTGCAACAGGTCTCTGAGTCTTTCAGAACAGGAATTGTAGCACCACTCTGATCCTAAGCACTTCAGAGATGTCACCATGCTTGGTCTGGTGAAAATATGAAGGGAGCTCGACGTATCTACATGATAAATACTGAACCAAGACATTCCTTAGCAGTCACCCAAGTAAGTTCTTTGGCAGTTTGGTCACAGCTCTGGATTCAGCCAGTACTCCATTTAGATGCATGGGAAAATGCAAACCCAGCAGAGGAAATAAAGAGCTTTTCTAAAGGTCTGGACTTCAAAATATAAACCAAGAGTCCTCCTGATATCAAAGATGTGAAGTTAACAGAAACAGCCTATAAAAACATGATATTCAGGAAAGAATAATGATGGGTTGGTTTTCTAAATAATATTGATGGGTTGACTTTTTAAAGCACGATTTTAGCCCTGCATTGGAAGGCACTGAAATGTTTCTAATGTTTCTGACTGGAGTCAGTAGGAATATTCTATCCACAGACAAGAAGTAAGAGCCAGAGATTCAAAGAGAACCCACCAGAATGTGTAACACAACAACATGCCCTGACAAGCACTGCAAGTCTGTAAAAGCTAGGATGCAAAAAGCATGGAAAAGTTGACTATAACATGCTGACAATGACAACAGTAAGAAAAGGAGACAAAGTTTACCAAAGCAGGAAAAATTCCCATCATCTCTGGCTGCAGAAGACACTCTAAATCAGTTTAAACTAAACTGCTGAATAAGAGGGAATAAGTAAGTACATAAGAAAGTGATGCAGACTGCTCTGCTAGGGGGAACAGGAGCAGATGGTGATCCGAATCTCCTGGCAGATCATTGGCCACCATATCAGGAAGATTTCTAGCCCCTGAGGCAAACGATCCAGCAGGAAAGACAGAGAACTGGAGCCTTGACCTTGCCAAAGCTAGCAGAAGCACTTCTGCTCCCACTTTATTGAGGTCAAACTGCCAAAAGGAAGAGAATCCCAGAGAAGACAGCAATAAACCTGCCTGGGAAAGCAAAGTATGCCATGGCAGGATGCTGGTCACTGATCTCATCATAAGCAATTCCTACAGCATTTCCCAATGGCCCAGGCAGTGAGCAGGCCTGTCACAGGCTTCTCTGTGTCCTGGAATATCAAAGTGGATCTCTCATTTGTGGTCCAGAGTGACAGTGCTCTGTAGGTGAACCTGCCAGGAACACAGAGGAGCCAGGCTCATAAACCCTAGAAAAATTAACCTCCAGTGCTAACCTCCACACTTGAATTTTCACTGCTGTCACAACAAAGCAGAGGGATTTGGTTCTTTCCTGCTTGTGCACGATATTGCTGCCAACCCGTCCACCATATCTTACACATAAAGAGTATTTTAATTCTCCTCAGCAAACCTCTCCGTAACATCTCCAGCTCAAAGTGCAGCAACTCTCAGCCGCCTTCTAAAGAAGCCAATGTAGCTTTGATCTTAGAAACTTGTGCCTATCCTATACCAGTTTCATCTCTGTCATAGTTCCCATGTTTGTTTTTATAATTAATCTCGAATTTGATGCTGTCTATTAATCACAGGATACATTGTCCTGTCAATGAGAAATCAAGACGATGTGAAAAAAGTGCGTTCTCTGCAGATTCATCTTAGCTCTCGTTGGTTTTCCCACATACTTACAAACAGTCTGGTTTTTAACACTTATTGTATTAGTTTTCAAAATACCTATATGAATTGTTAGCTCATCAATTCATTTTTAAAGCCTTTTTCCCACAGGGAACAGTAGGAAATAAATTAACTGCAAATTTCAAGGGTCTTCCTCACTTGATTCCACTGATTTCATTAACTGATTATAATTTCAATTGTTCTGCTAATTTATTCACTCTTTAGTGTAATGAGCTGCCCCATCTTCCACTATACTGAGGAGTCAGGAAATTAAAAGGAGTGAAGGGAAAAAGGAGGAGGCAAGGAAATAAGGGGCCTTAAGTGCAGCTATTTCAGTACAACCTTCCTTTCAGCCTTTGGACAGCTGAACCCAATTCTATGGATTTCAGTCCCCTGAAAGATCTGGCACTTAGAAAATTACTGTACTCCCTTGTGCATCCTCTGACCTTTATAAGTATGTAATGCTAGATGAAAACCTGATTTTTTTGGCTACTATTTTCACAAACAAAAAAGGGAAAAAACTTCACGTTTAAGGTGTTAAATATTTTTACATGCAGCCAAGCTGGCATTCACAACCCTGCATGTACCTTTCAGAGGTGAAAGAATAAATGCCAGTGCTATAATTTGTTAAATGCTTCTCATCACCACAAATTCTCCCAATTTAAATGACTTCTACATAAATTTAAACCTTTCCTAAAACATCCAAGTAAGATTTTTCCACATGGCCTGAGCAAGGCTTTTAGAAAACTCATGGCAAGGATCATTCCACTAGTGAGGAATTTTGAGATGGAAGAGATGTCAGCTTTTCTATGGGACTTTTTGTTCTTCAGCAGAAAACTGCTGAAATTCAGTCATCAGCAAAATGAATATAACCTCTATTATCAACCATGGATAGAAGGCTCTACTTTTTCTCATGTTACAGTGTACATAACTCCATTTCCTGAAAATACTTATATTACTATTCTGTTTTTCACTTACCAGACATGAAGCTGGGCTACTAGAAACCATGAATTCAAAGTATCAGGCATTTGGCACCCTTGATGGAAGGGAAAAAAAACAAAAGACAAAACCAAAACAAAACATTAAAATTAATTTAATCACATTTTGCGCTTAACAGAAATTCACTACACCAAAATCTAAAAGCATTTTAGTAATTTATTTCCAGTAAAAACAGTACATACATACCAGAAGCAAACATCATTTACTGTCACATTTGTGCTTAAACTCTAGAACATGCAGCCACAGGATGCTGTGGATTCTGAAGGATTTCAGGTGTTTAGAGCTCACTTGGATAACTGTTACAGGGGGGGAAATTCCACAGTGGAGAATGAGACAAACATGTGGCTTCTAGCTTGGAGAGTCCCAAAGCAGCAGTGAATAATACAGAGGAATCAATGGATGCTTTGCTCAATTCTTACTCTTCCTTCCCACGTGCTGCTGTCTCTGGCCAGGGACAGAATTCTGTGTCACCTGGGTCTCTGCTCCCACTCCACTGTTTGGATTTCCTCCATGGCTGCACAGCCCACAGCACTCCCAGTGTTCCAGCCAGGCTGCATTAGGATTAAACCCATCAACCAACCACAGGCACAATCTGTTTCCAGATTCAGCTCTACTCCCACAGCCACTGGTTTTCCCAGAGATGGCTTGTCCATATGTGTGTTCACACGATGGATTTCCATTTGCTGTTAGGATGTGAGGCTGGAGATTTAGGCCATGTGGCACCAAAACCATATTCCTCTTCCTCATGCTTGAAAAAAATGAACCCGTGGGTTCTGTGCATGCCAAATCCTTCAGTTCCTGTCAATCTTAAACCTTCCTCCCAGGCACACTTTTGCATCTGTTTCCTGGAGAAGTTTTTAAGGGAAGTCCCTAATGAGAAGGATCTGAGACAGTCACCTTGGCCTACCCAGCACTTGGTGGTGTCTTCTGAGCTGTTCAAACCTAGCTGGAAGAAGGCCAGAGAGCCTTCAGAAAGTGACTACAGTCAGATGTGCCTTAGGGAAGTCAACCTCCTCTTTTCTGTGTTGAACAGATTCCTTCCTGGCTCCAATACTTCTTGGCTGTCAAGTATTACCAAGGAGATCCACCTAGGTCATGAAGCAATACTTTCACAGCCTCTTTCTTTTTGTATGCCAGCTCTGGTCAGAAGAACCAGACAGATCAGCACTATTCCTCCCTCCCCAGAGAGATGACTCCATCAGTCCTAGGAGGTGCCAAGCTTCAGCACCAGTGCTCATACATCACCTCTAAGACAGTACAAAGACACTAACAGTCCATGTTTGGAGATTAAACAAAAATCTCCCTCACCCTTCTACCCTCTTGGCTCTCTCATTCCTATTAGAAATAGTTCCTGTGCCTAGAAATGACTACTTTGACTTAAAGCCACGCCAAGGCATCTCTAACTAGGGCAGGAGCACACAATGCCTGCATTAACCAAACCATCTCAGTAAATGAAGGTTCCACAGTCAAGAGTCAAACACTCAGTTCAGACAGAGGTTTCTCCAGTTAGGAGTTCCCATGGATCAGTCCCCCACCACAGAAATCACTCTGCAGTGGAAAGCAAAGCTCACACCTCTGCTCCTGGAAATATGGAAAGTTTTTAAAGACCTATTCAGTACCCAGGAGGCAAGAATTTTTTCCCTAACTTTCCAAGAGTTGCAATTCTATTTTTATAAATCATTTTTAACGTCTATATTTGGACTGTCTGCGTGGTAAATTTAAAGGAAGGGTGGCTCCTTTCAAGCAAGAAGCTTGCCCTCAGCTATCAGCTTTGTAAAAAGAATGGAATTCTAAAATTTGGGGGGTTAGAACACCTTATTCTGCTAAACTATCTGGGGGGAATAATTTTCTGTTTCATTATAGGATAGACCATTCTCCTCAGAATAAAACTACATAAAGAAAACATGTCTGATGATAAAGCTACCTATGAAATTACTGTCATTATCAGCTGAGGAATAAACCTGTTCTGTGCACAGAACACATCCTGGTCACGTCTGGTACCATAAGAGACAGGAATGCTCAGAATTATGAGGACATGTGTTTTCCTGCAGTCATATTCTGCACTTAAAATTCATCAAGTAAGGGATGCAAAACTTGACCGTGGACTTTTTCATGATGGGTCATTTTTGCCACTACCACAACTTTAGGAAGGACACAATGGGATAATACCCCCACATCCTGCAAAAGAAGAGATGTGCTGTGTCAGTGTTCCCCTGAGGGTGGCAGGCAGCAGCAGGAGCCTGGAAGGCACCTGGTGGGGGTATGGGAGACACAAGAATCATGAGTCCTGTAACCTCCAGCATTTTTGAGCTGCATTGAGCCCCACTAGGAGCCATCCTACGGCTGATTTGGTAGGACGAGCTCGCTACTGCTGCAGCTGCCTGACTCAAGAGAATTAACAGTATTAATAGTTCAGGTTGAATTCAAGGTTACCCTACAGTCCACATTCATCAGCCAAACTCCAGTTCAACTCCGAGTATTGCCTGCCTGATCCTAAAAGTTCTTTTGACCTTTCAAGTCTGAGGTCAGGCAGGAAGCTCTCTCCTCACAGGCATTGTTGCATCGGAACTACCCAAGCTCTGTGCCAAACCTGGCACCAGCAACTTTGCTACTCCCTCTGCTGCTTCTCTCTTCTCCTTTAAACAAGAAACAGCTGAAGTCCTAAAATAGCTCCACTTTCCACATAAGCAGCACAGTACAGACATTTGGGATATGGGCTGTAAAGCAGAGTTCCCAAAGTTTTGTCCATGAATGATCCAGTATCAAGAGATAAAGGGATGGCAAGCATAATAAAATTAACTGTAGTTTCATACTCAAGAGTCTCAATTAAAACACCTTCTTTATATCCTACAGTGGTCTCATGACTTGCACATGCACAGTCTGTATTTTGGGAACTGCTGGTCTAAGGCATGTACAGCCAGGCAGTTCACTGGGCTCTCATACTGTGGCACAGAAAGTCTCAGAAATTCCACTGAGCATCAGCAGGAATGCAGTGAGATAGGAAGAGAGCCCATCAGACATGAAATGCTATCACTGACCTAATCCTCACCACCACACTATCCATTCTTCACACTCTCACCTCTGTAAAAGAGCTACCCTACAAACTCCACACACCAATCCAAGTTCCAAGGTCACAGTGCAGCTGTTCCTTGCGCCAAAACACAGCCACACCACAAAAGCACATCCAGAAACGCTGAAGAAACTCTGAAGAACTGGTTCTGCTCACGCAGGTTAACAAGCCCACGAGTGGCTTCACACATGAATGGCTGCAGGCTTCCCAGGTCAGCTGAGCAGGTTAACAGGGCTCACACGCAGCCGGGAAGGACCTAATAAGCTCTCCAGAGAGCAAAGCTGACTCTGAGCAGTTCACTTACACGGATATCAACACCCTCCAGCTTGAGCCAGAAGTGCTGGGGGCAGCAGAGCACAAACACAGCACAGCTCAGGACACGGCTGTGGCTCAGGCAGCACTGTCCTGCCCCAGGGCTCCCCGGCACCCACGGGAGGGTGCAGCACCCACGGAGCACAGGCTCGGGCACTGCTCTGCTGCTGCTGCAGCACCCTGGCAGAGTTCACAGGTAGTTGTTTCTCTTCCTACCAGTCCCCCAGGCTGCTCCTTCAGGAGGGAGCAAGGGGCTTAAGCAATGTCCATCTTTAGTTGAAAAAGGAAAAAATCAGCTCCTGACACAGTTTGATGAAGACATGGTGAACTCTGGTGAAAGCTGGGTGTCTTGCTCCATGTCGTGTTCCCCTCTCAATTATCCACTCCTTAGCACGTGCTTTGTGCCACAGCTGCTCTCCACCGGACCCTTCCATGTGCCACTTCAGCTCACCAATACAGCACACTAGCATGTCAGTAAACTGGGCTGTTCTCTTTCAGTGACCTGAATGCTCCCCAAGGACATAACCGTCCCGTCCAGAACAGGGCCACAGGAAGAAATGAGACTTTTCCCTTTGGCTGCTACTTCAACTCAGCTGCCCATGGAACCACAGCCTAAAGCTTCTCCATGGCAAAATCATATTAAAAGCTTCCTGTCCATCCCACACTGCCTGTTTTAGGGGAACTACTTTTTAACACAGATCCCAAGCCTGTTAAATTTTTGAGCTAATCCCCCAAACAGCTGCATTTCTATGTAGACAGAAGTAAAAGGAACTTCTTTTACCTGTTTTGATACGAAAATAATGATTTCATTGGAACCACAAGCACTGACCCCAGCACCACAGGTGCTCTTACACCACCAATGGGTGCATCAGGCACTCCACCAACCCCAGAAAACTGCCTTGTTCCTTAGGCAACAACTGTCTCAAGTCCACGCAAACATACCCCACTCTTTAAAATACATGTTTCTTTTTAAGACATTAAGACAACATCAAAAACACAATTGAAGCTATTTTACTCAGTATTGAGCCTGAAAATCTGTGCCAGTATTTTTTCCACAGACATGTTTTGAAATTCCTTTAAATGTTAAGCTAGGGCAACATTTATAGATCTTTGTACAATTAATACATGGCTAGTGAAACACCAGTTAAAGACAGCAAAGCCCCTGTCTGAGAGGTAAATACCACAAACAGAGGAGACCCTATATAAGCAAGCCTGGGAGGGCACACAGCTGAGAGAGGGTGTGCACAGGGAAAACGAGCTTCTCAAGTTTTGATCACTAGTGATGAATCCTACTGCTCACAGAGTTCTCTCACTCCTGCAGCTGCTGAAACCACATCACAGGTTTGGAAAACCTTCTGAAAACCACTTGAAAATCTTGCAGTAGCAACACCATGTAACAAACCACCCTCAAGAAGCTCTGCACGGGATGAAGGTGTCCCTTCAGCTGATCTCTCATGAGGCAGCAGGCCCAGCCTGTGCTGTAAGAAAGCATCTGGTAGCTCAGGAATCCAAGTGACAGGCCAGATCCAGCTAATGGGTTTACTACCAGCTAAATCACACTGACATGGGAAATAACTTACTTATGAAAAAAATCTTACTGTAGCTTACATAAGTCTCAAAAGTACATCTTCCCCCGCTACCAGCCAGATTTGAAACTACTCAAAGCTGCAACAGATTTTTTAGCTAATAGTTAAAACACTGTGTACAATATCAAAAAACCCACCCAATTCAAGCCACTAATATACCTATACATTTAGATGAGGGACTTGTATCTCCATTCTAGTCATATTCTCTACCCAGTCACGAGATGTGTCCTGATTTAATGCTGTCAGGGTCAGTAAAAAACGCAGAAAGTCTCTTTTAAGTTGTACCCAAACCTGCTCCAGCCATGACAGAGAGAGACAGGAAATCCCTGTGACTTTGTATCGTAGAAAAGTTGTGCGTTAGTGGATGGGCATGATTCCCTTACCTGCATCCCAGTTATACTGGGGATGGCACAGGGTAGGACACAGAGACCATCTGACCACCATAAAAAGGGAAGAGATATTTGGATTCTTAGTGCATCCCACCCTTGGTAATAAAAAAATGGCAATATCCTTCGAAGTCCAGGATATTCTAGGTTTTACCCATCCCAGCCCTGTTCCTGTTCCCCACTGCAGCAGGGAAAATGTAACAATGCCAGACTCCAGAGCCTGCCCTTGTACCCCTGCCACTCCAGAGCTAAAGGGAAGGCTGCAGTACAGTTGACTACGCCCTGGTGGGATCTGACAAGTCTTTTTGTTGTTGCATTTATCAGCATAAATATATCCAGTGACATAATTCCACTGTAAGTTCTGTTACCAGGGCAGCAGTTCAACTACCATCAGTCCCCTACTTACTGTTAAAGAACTCCTCAAAGTCAGTTTTCTCCACACAGCACGTGTACATGCGCAGCGCTGCCACCTTGATCTTCTAAACAAAAAGAAGAGACAACACTTGAAGCATTCATCAGCAGAGCTGGTGAACACTACTGGTTTTGTTAAATACACTGCCATTTTCTGAAAACACTTCTTTTGAGAATCACCATCACTCGAGATTTTCAGGAACACATTAAACTATTGTATCTGCCAGTAATGGCATGAGTATAATTAATCTTGCCTTGAAGGAAAAGAAATTAAGTGCCTTCCTGAATATCCTTTCAAACCTAGTATATTATAATACTTGATATAATTACAGAAAATATAAATTAAATGGCTTTCCTTACAGACTCTCCAAAGATCCCAATTCACAACTCCTGGTTTCCTCCAATAACTTTAAGTGATGTATACCACTAAGAGTGTTTTATGTAATTTAGGTTTTAAATATTAAAGAAGTCACGTAGCAGACATGTCCTAAAAATAGTGCTTTTTTTTCCCTAGAGAAATGAAACTTGACTGACTACACAGAAGAAAGGAATCCCAAATGATGAACAACATGAGGTATTCCTGGGTGCTTTGGCACTTCTCATTTTGTTCCTGGCCTGCCACTGCACCCAAACACCTCCAGTGCATCATCTGGAACACAGACACACGTGCTGAAGCCTCAAAGAGCACAATAGCTAATAGCAAAGATCTTAAAGAGAGCTGGCACTGGGTTTGGATTGCTTTAGTTTGGTTTTTTGTTTTTTCTAGTGGCATATACCAGTGATCATCTCAGTGCTCACCATATTGCAGCGATGAGCACCCTCCCTGCTAAATGGCAGTTCAAATCACCAAAGTAATTATTTGTGTCTCCTCCAACCAAAAGGAAAATAAAGAAGTTGCAACTGATTGCTGAGGAAACACAGGAGCCCATTATTTTTCTTATTCAGTAATCTCAGGCTTCTGTCAAAAATCAAACATACATCTAAACTTCTTGAAGTAAAATGATTTACGTTGCTTACAGGAGTTCTGAAGGTTTCCCTTTTAAAGGAAACACTGCCTGGCCTGTGAGCAGAGAGCTCCCTGGTGAGAGTCACTGCCCCAGAGCAGGCATTACCAGACATTAAAAACATATTGTAAAGAACAGTCCCCACAATCCAGTCCTTAAATAATGCAGGTAACAAAGGAGAAACTGATGAAATTTAATCATGGAAGTTTTAGGGTGTAGAAAAGGTGTGGGGGAAGGGAGAATAAAACAGAAAAAAAGCAAGAGAAATATTAAGAAAATTCCCAAAGATCTCCTAGAGAGCACTGGCAAGGCCAAAAATGAACTCAGGTCTCTCGGGCCCTAACCACAAAATAACTCTCTCCCAACCCAGGTTCCCCAGCCAAAAGCAGGCAGTAAAGAGCAGCAATTAAGGAGAACTCTGAAATCAACACTTAGAGCTAACAAGAATCTTTATTACAACAATATGTACACAAGCACATGGGAGAGAAACTACACTCTCAAGAGGTTTAGCATCACCTGATTAAAGCAACTGATTTTAACCAAAATACCTAACCCTGTTACATGTCATTTATCTTTGCTTTACCCTTTCTGAGGAGCAGCGTGCAATCAGCAACAGTTTCAGATCAGTCTCCGAGGAGGTGCCCTCTGCCTTGCAGCCAAGCAAGGCACCTTAAAACTTCTATTCTTTTTAATCTTTCTATTCAAATAACTGGTTTTAATCCCAACACAACTGGGCTCAGCCCTTCTTTCAAGCTGCCTTTTCCACTCATTCTTTTGTACTCTTCCTTAGTTCAGAGCAAAGAAATTACGAATTTCATCTTTTCTTTTCTGCATAAGGAACCAAAAGCGTCTCTTACAGAGCTGCTCTCACTTGGTCAGTGTTAACAACCATTTAATGAAAGGGCTATTTAAAAAGAAAAGGAGAGAAAGAAGGACCTAGTTGTGACTCTGTCCTAGTCCTAGTCAGCTACCACTGAGCATTGACTTAACAGCAACCACACCAAATCACACCCTGACTGCTCAGAAGACCCTCTTGGTAAGGCTCTTACTCTGTTCTTTGGTGAACAAATGAAGTGAAAAATCAGATATCTGAAGAAATTCAAGAAAGATTTAGACCCTACAAATCAAATACAGTATTGTTGCACATGTCAGTGATGGCAATACATAGATAACGGAGGTTTAAGATATGGATTGAATTTACATTAAAACTCTTCCATTAAGTATTGCTCCTATCGTAAGAAAAAAATGTGGGGTGTTTTTTGTTTGCTTTTTCGAACTATCAAACAACCAAAAAAATAATTAAATTACTGCTTTACCCATCTGCTGTACTTGAGTGGTCCTGTGAACCCCATTGCTTCTACAATCCTTGTAAAAGCACCCACTTTTTCTTCAGATGGTTGCAAGGAATCTTTTGCAGAAAGATGCTGTAAAATTGAAATAGCACATATTTCAGTCTCAGCAATTAAATCTGACATATTTCAGTTACCAAAGCTACAAATTTAACAGAGAATTTTACTGCTTTTTTGCTTGCTTTCTTTGTTCAACAAAACAAAACACTGTTTAGGTATTCTCTGAAAATATTCCACTGGTTTTCATATGTGACATTCCTCTGTTTACGAATACAAACATTGCATAACCATTGTGATTAAAACATCCCATTGGAAGCTCACATTCAAATAGTCTGTACAGAAATCTGCTTTCCAAAATATGGCTCCTATCTTAAGACTCCCATGCTCTTTCTAGGTGTCTTTACTTGGGCTTAAGTCTTTTGCAGATAAAATGAGCAAACAAATCACAGAAACAGAGTAAATAAAGCTGACCTTTCACATTCCTTATCTTCCTCTCACAGGCATTCTACAGTAATTACACATTATATAAACTAATCAGCTCTGTTTTAAAACCAATGAAGATATGTGAACCCACCATTCTTACCAAAGGGCTCCCCCAGACTGTTATTCCCCTTACAGTTAATCTACAGAGTACTTGCAGAAAATCCAGATCAGCAAAGTACTTAGGCAGCAATGATCTACAGTGTCTGCAAACATGAAGATAAATGTTCTCTTCCAGACTCACTACATGCCTTAAACACCCCTGGGCTGATGCTGTGACTTAAGCCTAGTGGGCAGCTGGGGATAGGGGAGAGAATTGGGAGAGTAAAACAAAAATTCACGGGTGTAGATAAGGGCAGTTTGATTAGTAAAACAAAAGCCATAGACACAAGCAAAGCAAAAGGAGGAATTCATTCCCCACTTCCCCAGGGCAGGCAGGTGCTCAGCCATGCCCAGCACAGCCAGGCTCCATCACAGTAACATCACATCACAGTCGTCGTCCCCCGTTCCACCTCCTCCTTCTTCCCAAACTTTGTATGTGAGAATGATGCTGGATGGTCTGGAATGTCCCTGGTGTCAGCTGGGATCAGCCGTCCCCCCTCTGTGTCCCTGCAACTCCTTAACCACCCCCAGCTACTCCACTGGTGGGGTGAGGAGCAGGAAAGGCCTCGACCTTGTATCAGCCCTGCTCAGTAACTAAAACATGCCTGAGCTATCAGGACTGTGTCCGGAAAAAATCCAAACCACAGCCCCTACCAGCTACTGGGAAGAAAATTTACTCTGCCCCAGTCCAAAGCAGCACAACTGGTAAGAAAACTTCACAGCATTCTGCCTCTAAGCACCCTGGCAGCAGCCATCAGCCAGCTGTAATCACCACTGGTACCCCAGCAAATAATTTCCATTAATTAAGTATGCAGTATAGACTTTTTGCTATCAACAAATTACTTTTAACCCATCTATTGCACATGAATCTCCTACATATACTTGAGGAAATACAGCTGAGAGCCATTATAATCTGCAAAATAAGACAAGGATGCTAACTCCAGCAAGGACCAGAAGCAGATCCCTGGGGATGACACAGAAGCAGAGAAATACAGCTCTCACCTCCCCCAGCCTTCTGGGATGTACCTGTCCAGCTTTTGGCAGACATTCCTGCACAAGAAAATGTATCCATTCATTTTTTTTCGTCAGCTCCAACTGGATACACCTTCAGTATCCCAGCGTTCATAACATGAAGCTGTGGTATGTTGGGTTTCACAGTTTAATTATTTTTTAAAAACCCAAACAAACCCTTGTGCCTTTTTAAAATCCAACCTTGTAATTTGGACTAGATGACCTTTAAAGGTCCCTTCCAACCCAAACTATTCTATGATCCTTGGATGCTCCCAATTTTCCCATAAGAACCTGCCAACAACCATTTCCTATCCCACTTTTCAGTATCTTTTATTAGTTTTCTAAGCCAATATCATATATATGCTCCTTAGTTTAGAAGGGTCCTAAAATAGGCTATTCTCATATTGAAAGCTTTCCCCATTTCTGATCATTCTCTACAGCCTTCCTAGCACTAATACAGTCATTTTTGAAATGGCATGAATGATAAGTAAACACATACTAAGATACAGACTAAAGTACAGATCCATACTCTGCACAAGTTGCTATACTTAATTAAAAACTAACTGTAAAGGTGACAAAGATTGTCGCTCTGAGACATAATCCATCCCTGTGTATATCCACACACAAGCCTGAGCATTTGAGATAAAACACTGCACTTGGGCACTGTCCATGGATGGCTGTCCATGGCTCCAATCTGCCACGCCCAGCATTCAGGTAAATGGGGAGAAACACGATTTTAACGTCTGTCAACCACCCAGACAGTGTAACACTGCCCAGGACCTCCTGTGATACTCAGCTCCTCCACTGAATGCTGGTCATTAAACCCATTCACCACATCCCCTCTTACCAGTGTCTGCAGACATTGCACCCTCTGCCACATGTGATGGACCCAGTGACTCCACCGACACGTACGTGGGTATTTAAACCAATTCTCAGTACCTTCTCTTCAAGGTTATGCAATGCAATACTCTCAGCAACTCTACAAATGACTCCTAACCCTCCATTATAACTCCATAATCCCCCTTTAGCTAGGTAACAAGAACTGCTCAAGGCAGAACTTGTGTCCAGTAACCACTACCACACTCACTACATCAACATTCATCTCCTCCACAGGAATTCAAATCACACTCAACCTCTAGTGAACCCAGGCAGAACTTCACTACATGCCTCTTACCTATAAATGCATTATGAAGTCTCCCTCAGTACAGGTTTTTCATTATGCATAGAAAGTTAAAAACCAAAATTATCTCAACTCATCTGTTGTTAGCTCATCACCAAAACAATGGCTAACCAACATGCAGGTTTTTCTAGGAAATGCCATGTTTCTTACTTCATTCTTCTGCAAGTCAGCCTGGACTAATTCAGGAGATGGGAGAAGGGATTTAAGCAGAGAGTGCTTGGTTCAACCTATGCATGGAGGCCTGCAGCTCATCCTGCCAATGCCAGGACTGCAGCCAAATGCAATTAAACAATCCTATAAATGTCTGTAAAATCAGATCTAGGACACACTGGGGTGAGGAGGGGGGAAGCTGTGCTTTGCTGCCAGCTGGGCTAAAACCACAACACAGGGAGAGAGAGAGAGAAAACTACAAAAATATATTTTATAACTCACTCAAAACAAGCTCATCAAGACACTGCAAGGGACATAAGCCCATCTCAAGCTGCCTTTCCTGCTCAATACCTGAAATGCAGTGCTTAAAGCAAACAATCATTTTAATTTTGACACCAAACATAAATTGAAACACCTGGAGCTCACCATTAATTCCAAACCACTTTCCCACCAGGAGTGCATAGTCAAGTTCACATTTCAAAGATGAGTAAGTACTTCTCTATTCAAAATAATGAAGTTGCAGTCCAAAAACCCACCTCAAACCTACACTGTTGTAAACTGCTTCCTCTCTGGTCATAAATCCTGCCTGGCTTCTTACACCATGGCTATTTTAACCGGGAAGTTTCCCCATCCATCTTTCAACTCTTGTACCCCTCCCCTTCTCCTTTCCAATACACCGAAAGCAAATATTGGGTCCTGCCCTGAAGATCTTCATGGCACTCCTGGATTGTTTGATGTACTGTCTTGTCAGCCACAGCTCTCCCAGATCTGCTCTGCAAGTGCAGCCTGTGCAGGTCTCAGAGGGCACTGCAGGCAGGAACAGGGATTAGGGGCATGCACCATGTTTGGGAGCCTGGATTACAACTTTAGCTCTGGCTGTGATAAATTGTGCAACCCCTTTGTATATGCTTCAGTCTCCGTCTGCAAAATGTTTGGTTTACCTCAACAGCTGAAAAACACTAAAAAACTGACTATAAGAAGGAAACCCTCTACTTAAGAGCTAAATGCAAAGAGCAGGCAGGGGTTCTTCCCTTGCACACTTCTGGTTTTACTTCATTTTTTTTTTTTATCCATGTAAAAATAACCAATTTTAAATCCTTCTTAATATGTACCTCTAACTCACACCAGCAAAATGCACTATTAGCTAGATAGCAAACTGGGATTATTGTTCTCATGGAAGTTTTACCCACCAGTCCCTAACTCTTTTTCCTTCTGTCCTCTCATTTCTCATGCATGCGTTCCATTTTGCCATTTACTTCACACTGGGTTAACAAGAGCAGGATCAGGATATTTATTAGTTGAGAGATGCTAACATCCTTAGTTAAAGTGATAAACTCATCTCATGGAGTTGATTTATGCCTCAGAAAACTTTTATTCCAAGACAAAAGACAATACATGTACAAGACACAGAGACAATAGTACAGATGAACAGTATATTACTACACAATAATTAGCTGTTATTAGTAGACTGCATGACAATTTGCAGCATTTAGCAGATAGCAAAACTGTCATCACCTATTATTACCAAACTAAAGAATCAGGAAACATCTTGTCACTTCTAATATGTGTGGAAGGAACATCTGTCCCAACACCTTGCCTTAATTTCTTGCCTCACTGGACAGAAGCCCTCAGCCTTGTCAGTGGAACCTTCACCCTGATAACCCAAATGTAAATACATCCTCCTATGCCAGCCCTTCATTTGCTGGAAAGGAACAGAATTCCTTCTCAAATTACCAGACCCATTGTTCACATTATACTAAAACACCTTAGAGAAAGGTTGAATCCTCTCCTACATGTTCTGAGATGTCTTTTGCCTCCTGTCTCTGTAGAATCCCTAGCACGTGTGCCCTCCAACAATAAAAATACCCAACTCTTCTCACCTTATTTGTATTGTAAAAGGATTTGTTTTGCTGTGTGATGGCTCCATTGGCTTGAATCAATCCACCACAGAATTTAGAGAGATGGAAGGAGCCGGCCTTGTGTCTCTAGTGGAAATGATAAAAGAAAAGAAAAAAAATGAAGAAACCACTGACATAACTTTACATCAACCACACGTAGTTTGCTTCCAAGTCAATTAATTCTGGCTAATCCTGAAAAATTCTGTATCACAGAAAGCACAAATTTATTATAACAAACTGTTACAAACAAAATGCCTCTCCATGCTTAATGCTCCACACATTTTCCAGTGTTCCATAAATGTACTGATGGAATGGGCTGGCAGAACACTGTACTCAAAAGCTACAGGCTCTCTGCCTCTCACACTACTTCTAATTATGGGGTTTGTCTCTTAATAAAGAATATTTTTTTCTTCTGACTTAGCAGACAAACAGCTATTTTTATCTACAACCTTATAGCCCATTCAATAGTCTTTGTGGCCAGGACTTGAGAAAACACAAATTGCAGTGTAAAAGCTACCACTACAGCCCCTATAACTTCAGAGCACATGACTTCAATCACAGAGCTACTGCACAACAAAGAAAACTCTCAAGCAGGAGAGAGTGGGCTCCCAGGAAAGAAGCTGCACACTGAACAGAGCACTCTCACAGCCCTCCAGCACACCCAATTTAGCAGTACGTTGTAATTCAGACAAAGTAAATATGCTGTTCAGAGCAGTCATCCCCAGACAAGTACTGAATGTACTGGTGGCTCAGAGTAAGCCCAACTTCATTAATAACTTCACAACTGCTCATTTCCACTTCTAGTCCCAATGTCACATGCTACTGGTGCGGACTGGTGCTTTCATAGTAGGGTTGTGTCACAAAATCACTGGCAATTTTCCCAGGACTGGAAGATCCTCTGAAAAAAGACACTCAAGCCAAAGAGCTTAAAGGGAAGTTGAAGTCTGTACATCATGGCTCTATGACACAAGTTGTGACATACAGGAGGATACAGAAGAGGCTTAACCCCACTTTGCTTCATTAAATGCAGGAAGGAAACTGAAGAAATTCACTCTCATTCTATTCCAAGAGCTGGCATCTATTCCCATTTTCTACTCATTTTTAACCCCTTTATCATTAACTGCTATTACATGATGCTCTAATTGATTTACTCTGGACAGACACGCTCTGGCACTACGCCAGCTGTCACACAACTGGGAGCCAAACTGCAAAGCTTCCACTGGAACAACACTAAATGTGCTGTGCAAGGTAAACATCCATCAGTACTAGGAAGTCCAAGGCCACTATATAGTGGAGACATTCTAATAAAATAAAGTGTTCTCTAAAATAAAATGCTGGAAACCATATGCAATCATGACTGGCTCATTTGAAAAAGTAACACTGCCATTTGGACTTCTGCATTTAATCTTCTCAGACAGATCATTTGGATCTATTAAAAGAGACACCTGGACATGTAACAAGAGTGGGAGCTCACTCTTGTAGCAGCAGAGAGCTCTAGACTTGCCTTGATATTTCCACAATACACAGTGAAGACATCACTTTTGGAAGCCTGTTCATTGAAAAAACAAGACTTTTTCTTGGTAATTTAAGATCATTTATTTTTTTACACACTTTAACATGCTCTGATATCCTACCTGGAAAACACTGCAGAGCAGCCGCCTACACTGGCCCGGGACTGCGGCGGTCTGTAGCAATCCACTGCATCCTGCTATCCACTGGGTTACTCCAGTCTGGCAGCTCTGCAAGGAGGACATGAGCAATGAAGAAAAGGATCCAAATATGCAGAAATACTTTAACTGTCCTTCTGCTTCCACAGGTTTTATTCATTCATGTGACAAGAATGACATGGAGCTGTGCTGTGATGGTGGGGCAGGGTCAGGCTGGAGATCAGGAAAGGTTCTTCTCCCAGAGGGTGCTGGCACTGCCCAGGCTCCCCAGGGAATGGGCACGGCCCCGAGGCTGCCACAGCTCCAGGAGCATTTGGACACTGCTCTTAGGCACAGGGTGCGGCATCTGTGCAGGGCTGGGCATTGGACTCAGTGATCCTTGTGCATCACTTCCAACTCAGGATACTCCATGATTCTAACAGTCCTCAGATTCAACTCCCAACTTGTGCTTGACAGGAGTATAAATTTTGATTATAAAAATATTTTGCCTTCCAGTACAAGTATCCAACCCAGGTCTGATGGCAGAAACAGAAGGAAAGGAAAGGAAGTGGTGGGCTGTCTACATCACAAAACCACACCACAACTTCTCTGTCTATACAATAAATTCAAATGCTTGAGAAGCATTCTTCAATTGACTGAGTGAGCTCTAAAAAGCCCTCATCCAGTTCAGCTTTTATGTATCTTGGTCTTACTTTACTCAGGCACAGCTAAGAATTTTAGTATTCTAAAAGCACATATTGTACCAATAAATTTCAGTGAAGATAATTATTTTCTGTCATGAAAATGTCAGCAATACAAAGAAGAGGTGGGGCTTTCTTTGCCTGCACTTTCTTTGCACCTTTCACTTTCCACAATATTTAAGTTAGTATGATATTTGCCTTCTTCATACATGCACTACATTAATACTGGAAATAATGTGTATCTTATTAGAATGGAGATGCCTTTTTCTAATAAAAATAGCTTCTTTTTTGGTTGGCCATAAAGATGATTAAGAGACTTAAGCATCCAACATACGAGCAGAGGATTAGTTTTCAGAAAAGAAGACTTCAGGAAAATTTTATCCATTTGTATTAACACTGGTGGGGTGAACAGTCAGACTGTCCTTGGTGGTGCCCAGTGGAAGGACAACCACGAGAGCAGCAGATGTGCCCAGGGAGAAGAGGAACAGACACAAACCCGCCCGAGCTCCCGTTCCGCTCCCGTGACCTGCACAGTCACCGCTGTCCCTCAGGTGTGGCCATTGGCCTCACAGGCTGTCCCTCAACCCCTCCCAGAGCTGCGCTTTGAGTCCGTCAAGGGAACTGATTTGGGGTTTTAAAAACTGCAAGGGCAGAGATGCTCTACCATGACAAATGTGATTAGTGTTCACTGCTGCTACACCTTCCCACTTCTACTGTAGCAAGACTACTCAGGCTTCTGATCTTTGGACGTAACATCACTGTCAGCAAGTGGAATTATGAAAATGACTCATTTCTATCCAAAGAAACCATTTCAGCTGAGTCCCACAAAGTACTTTTTGAGATAATCCAGTGTTCTGATATAAACAGTTTAACAAACACTTCAGTAAGAAAGAAGTAACCTTTTTTTGTAAACAATTCCAAGGATCTGACAGAACTTTTTTGAGGCGTTTTCTCTGTAAGATGCCCAGGTTGGGACATGGCTTAGAGCTTGAAAATACTGAGGTTTACAGCTGTTGAAAAGCACAACTGCAACAAAACTGGACAGACACATATGAAAACAAAAAAATAAGCATACGCACACTTAAAAGCTGAGCTGTGATAAACAATGCAGTAATAAAGGAAATGGACACCAGGAGACAGCAGGGAACACGCGGGGCTAAGGAATTTTCTCTAAGCCAGCATCACTGTTTGCAGAACACAGCCTTCCTTTCAAGTTACAAGTGCTACTTTTGCTTCTCCCCTTGGCTGAAAGAAAACGTACCAAGCCTAAACTGAACAGGATTACTCAGGAGTAGTCTGCAGACAGCTGCCTTGTCAAGATAGAGACGAAAGAATATCAGTAGTCTTCTAAATCCCCTTGGCAACCTTTAGGAAAGTCTTAGGTAGCAGACAAGCTATTTATCAAGGTATCTTGGGCAAAAGCCAGATTGATCATAATGCCAGTATTAAGGAGCAGAGCTGAAATGTCAGGGCTGTATCATACACCAGGAGCTCAAAGTCAGACAAAAAGCACTTTCCTTATTTCCAGTAGAAGGAAGAAATACAGAAAGTTTGAAGACTCGTTTTCATACAACTAAATTCTAATTTCAGCCACTAAATTCTAGGGCAGAAACAGGTGCTGGGAAATGCCAGGGATGAGCAGTTCCTGAGCTGAAGCTGAGCATACTTCAGATTACAAAAATGGCAGATAACTACATCATCTCCTCTCTAAAGAGAAACCTTTCTGGTCAGGCTGAAAAATCGAATCACATTGAATTTAATGAAATCGAATTACTTTGCCACATGAATGCCAGCAGCAGCTGGGTGAGGAGCTGCCCAGGGACAGGTAAGCCCAGGAGGCAAATCCTTCCCCTTCGGAAGCAGGTTTTCATTGCGAACCCTGCCCTGGGGGTGTGGCTCCACAGACAGCTGAGCCCTTCTGGTGCCTCGGAGCTTCCCTACCGCTCTCCCTGCTCCTTTCCTGTCTGGCTCCCCCCTCCTTGTCTGCTGACCATTGCCTCTTAATGCTTTTAAACTGCAGAACCTGTTGCCACTGTTCTGCTGCTCCAGCACCTGGATCACGGGGGCCAAGAAAAAGGCAGGCAACAGAGCACGGAAAAAGCACAGAGAAAGGGCAGGGGTGGGAGAAGAAAGCAGGAACTTGAGGTCGCTGCATTTCAGGTGCTCTTGGGCAGGTTTGTGCTTGGCTGCTTTCACCTTGAGAGGGGAAAGGGCAGGGCTCACCGTGCTTGGGGAAACCACACCCTGAGCCATCATCTCCGAGAACCTGGGGGACTAATTTCATAAGTGGATATTGCCCAGAGGCCTCTCCTGTTCCTGGGAAATCTGTCCCCACTTAGCAGCGCTGGCCACGCCTGTATTTGTGTGGTGATATAAGATCGTGCCCAGGTACAAAATTCCCTTTTCTAGACAATATGCTGAAAAGAGGAGCTCTGCTGCAGATCCTTCAAAGGCTAATAGAAAGAAAAAATGCACACAAATGCACGGGAAAGAAGAAAGGAGTGGAGTGATCAGAAATCCACACTTTCACAGGAACCCAAACACTTCCAATCTGAATCACAGAACCACTAGGGCTGGAAAAGCCCCCTAAGAGGATCAAGTCCAACCATTAACCCAGCACTGCCGGGTCCATCACTAAACCACGTCACCGAGTGCCACATCTACATGGTGTTCAAACACTTCCAGGGATGGTGACTCCACCAGTGCCCTGTGGTGGTGCCAGTGCCTGACCAGTAACACAGGAACTGGAATCTTTATACTATCCTTGCTATCAAACAGCTCCGGAGAGAGAGGGGAAGCTCCCATAAGGGCACCCCATGCCCACCCCACAGGGCACACACTGAGCCCAGGGGAGTCCCACTGGCAGGCATGTGTCTCCAGCCCCCACTAGGAGCCCAAACCCCGACGCAACAGCATCATATGATCAATGAGGTTGGAAAAGACCTCTGAGATCATCGAGTTCAACCTATAACCCCAACACCACCATGTCACCTAGACCATGGCACTGAGTCCCCTGAACACGTCCAGGGATGGTGACTCCACCACCTGCCTGGGCAGCCCCATCCCAAAGCCTCACTACCCCTTCAGTGAAGCAATTCCTCCTGATGTCCAAGCTGAACCTTCTCTGGCACAGCCTGGGGCCGTTTACTCTTGTCCTGTCCCTTGTTCCCTGGAAACAGAGCCTGAACCTCACCTGGCTGCACCTTCCTGTCGGGGAGTTGTGGAGAGCCAGAAGATGCCCTCTGAGCCTCCTTTTCTCCAAGCTGAGGCCCCCCAGCTCCCTCAGCCGCTCCTGGTGCTCTAGCCCTTTCCCCAGCTCTGTTCCCACCCCTGAGCACGCTCCAACCCCCCACTAACCCTTCTGCAAACACAAACTCCGCGGGAAACGCTCGACCCGCTGCTTCGCCAGACATCGGGTGCGAGCCCACAGGGCGGGAAGCGGGAGCAGCCCCCTCTGACACCCCTCGGGCTGCGGGGGGAGGCCGCCACAGGGGCGGCGCGGGCACAGCCCCGGCTCCACACGCCGNCTTCCGCCGGCGCGGCCCTGCCCCTTCCGCGGGAAGCGCCGGCTGGGATGGCGGCGTGAGGCGGGAGTGCAGCGCGGCGCTGCTCCACGGCATCGGGATCCTTCCCCGGCGTGCAAGGAGCCGACGGTGACACACTCGAGAGAGTAATTATGCAACTGGATCTCCATGGGAAGGAGAGCACCTCTCCCCAGTATTTAAAGCGCAGGTTATAGGCTGCCCATAGGAGGTAAATGTTAAGGAAGCTTCGTATTCTGACCATGCTGTGACTCCCTGGCAGTCACACTGCCAAAGGTCAGAGACTTTCACTGCTGGAACCGAAGCCCCTCCACAGTGGGCGGCTCAAGTGAACCGAAGGGTGCCCCACTGACTCCCTGCACTCCCCACTCTCACACGGTCAGACCAGGTTTCCCATAGCAGAGTCTCACATGTCTCGTTCCACAAAACAATTTATTCACGGCGCAGGAACACAGAAACAGCTCAAGCCAGTGCCTCCAGGGAGAGACCTTGAACCCCTGGGCTTTTATCCCTTCACAGTCCAAGCACACCAAAGGGTGCTCAGCTCTTCCTCCTGAGCCTTTGGCTCCCGTCGCCCTCTCTGTGTCCATCCATCTCCCTGGCTCCTGCCGTGTTTATCAGTGTGCAGTCACCTGGACCTGTCTTTGTGCCTTTTGTTAACCAAAGGTTGGCAGCTCCTGGCTCCCACCCTGAGCTCAATCTGCATTTCAGTATTCATCTCAATCTTCAGTTTGCAGGCCAAGAGATTTATTCCTCAACAGTAAAGGAATGCAACAGCTTTCTGACCTCTCACATCTTGTGTAGGAGCAATCCCTGGATCTATTCAGTTTTGGAGCGAATTTTGCCACCAAATTGCAGAGGCGGGGTCCAGAAAGTGAATCAAAGTACCTTTCCTTGGGAAGGGAAACACCTATTCCTCCTGTTGCTGCTGCAGGTGATCACCTGCCTAGTGGTGGTAAAGGCCAGCAAGACTTTTCTGTCCTGGCACCTTTTGTGTGTGAGCAATCCTCGGATTATTGGAGGTGGTATCAAATTTTGGTGATGGGCCCTTGAATGGGAGTGACAGTGCTTTTCCATGGGAAGGACAGCAAGGAGCCCCAGCGTTCCAGGCGCAGGCTGCCCAACAGGAAGCAAAGGCCAGCAAGACCTTTCTTTCTTGGAACCTGTTGTGTTATAGCAATCCCTGGACATGTTTAACCTTCAAGCTGAGCTCCTGATGCCAAACTGGGATCTGCATGTGAATGTCACCACCTTTCCTTGAGAAAGCAAGCACCTAGTCCTACTCTTGGTGCTGTGTATGATCGTCTGCCCAATGGAAGTTAAGGTCAGCAAGATTATTTATTTCAGAGTTGTGCAAGCCTGGGTGCTCGGTGATATTCCACAAATCCCCGGCATGCCCCAGCAAGACTTTGAGCAGCATTTTTTAGACACAGAAATTCAGAGTTAGTAACTTCCCAAGTACAGCCTCTCTATTAGGATTGGTAGTAGTTTCCATACAAGTTACATAACCCAGGAGTCTTTTTGACCTGTAGGCATGGTTTTTAGTATTACAATGAACATAGTTCACCTATAGGATACATGGACCTTGAATATTTTGCCAGGTTAGCAATGTAGACATATACATACATCAACATCTTGATTTACTACATCCTTAAGGCTTGTTAGTTACAGGATGTCCATGGGTAGGGGATGTTCCACTGATGGGATCTCCTTTCTTGATCATTAGGCTTGAAAGTATACAAAGACCTTACACCAAGGAACATCCTAACTTAAGATAATCTTAACATATTGCACATTTTGCAACAGCATGGGAGGCACCAGGTCTGTGCTGGGGTTTGGTTTGGAAGGGGCAGAGGTGGCAGAGCTGTGCCTGCCCACTGCTCTCAGCCATGTCCTGGGGGATGGTGGCTCTGCTCTGGGGCAGCAGGGAGAGTGGCATGGGAGCACCCATAGCTTCTGTGGCTGAGGTTGGTCAGGCCATCCTGGCTGCCCCAAGAATCAGTGTGAGCCTGCACAGGTGTCAGCACTGGGATAGTACCAGGAGAACATGGCAGAGTCCCTCACCCAGAGTCCCCCAGAGCCACTACCTTGCTGCCAGGAGTCGACCTGCCTGTCCCTGCCACATATTTCCTGTCAAGAGCCATCCTGCCTGTCCCTGCTACATATTCCTGCTGGGAGCCACCCTGCCTGTCCCTGCCACATATTTCCTGCCAAGAGACATCCCACCTGTCCCTGTTGTGTGTTCCCTGCTCCTGGCTGCTGCTAGCACTAGCTTTCATGAGGCCACAGAGCGAGCCTGAGCAGTGACCCGACGGGGTGAACCGAGCTGGCTTGTTTTGCCAGGTTAGACTGAATCTGGATCACATCCACATCACCTCACAAACGCCAGTGCTGGTGCAGATGTGAGCGGCAGCAGCTGGGGCAGGGAGCAAGGCTGTGCTGCCGGCAGGAGCGCTGGCTTAGAGGGCTTGGGGAACTATAATATTGTCCTCCTCTCTTTCCCAGCACATTAACTGCGATGTCAGCTTCTCAAGAGGGCAGTAGCAGCTGCTTTAATGGCCCTGAAACTTCACAGTAGTGCTTAGAAATCTTTCATATGTTCTTAAATATCAGGCCTCGGAGGGCCAATGGAATCACCTGTCTGGACTTCCTATCCACAGGCATCCCAGATCCCTGTGCTTCAACCGGTCTTTCCCGAGATGTTCTGACTCCCCACAGCTATCTGCTGAAGGGGGTTTAACTGTGTCTGACAAGGTGTTTAGTGAACAAGTTGTTCTGACACGAGGCAGGATGTTGAACAATGCAGGGAACTGTGGGATCTCTGTTGGGGAAATGCTACATTTCATTTTGTTCTTGTGCCTGTGGCAAATTCCAGGCAGGAAGGTTAAAGCTGGTTTTGCTGCTTTCTATTGCTAAGCTGCCCTTCGTGCATTACACTCAAAGCAATATTAAATAGCATTGTTAACAGCAAATGTTTTGTGGGAAGGTGGTGGAGGGGAATGATTACACTTTTCTGAACCCTTTTTGCCTTTAATAAGTTACAGCCATTAAAAGTGATGATGCTCAAGAGGCCCTACAGCGTGTAGTCACTCAGAGAAAAGGCTCTTGCCACCAGCAGTCTCTCAGTGGTGTGACATGGTCTGTCCACCACAGTGGACACTTCCCAACTCAGAGCTGTGTCTGATAAATACTGACACTCACCTGTGTTTGTGTTAGTCCTACCTAATGATGCACAGAAGGATTCTGACACACTTCAGTTGGAGAAAGTTACTGTCCTACCTAAGATTCCTTTGCCTGTCACTGCTCCATGCAGCACCAAGCCCTTTCCCTGTCAGTCTGTCTGAACACAGCTCCCTGAGGGAACAGAACAGCACTGCCTCTGATGCGGCATGAAGCCAGAACACTTGGCTGTGGACCTGAATTTCAGTTTCAGTTTCAGTTCTGAAGGGATTCCCTCAGTCAGTGCACTGGCAATTTATTCCCCTTTACAAACACTTTTGCTGTCCTCAAGCTCCTCCACTGAGCTCTGCTCAGTGGGCAGCTCCACAGCTGTGTGGATCTTATATCTGAGATAATGAATCTTTCATGTGGAAGATTCTCCTCTGCCTGGGAGATTGTCACCTGAGGCCACTAAAGAGGCTGAGAAACTTGCTGTCATGTGTTTGCTGAAACATGCTAGGGAACATCAGCAATGGCCTCAGGTGTTCATGTGGCTGAACAGGAAAGAAGGATCACAAAGGATATGATGATGTTAAATGTATATAATGAATTATAAAATAATTTTCTTATTACTTATAATAATAATTAATTAATACATTATATTTAATGGGCCTCCTGATTTGGCCTCAATCCTGTCTTCTCTCCTACTTGCAGACCTGGCTCTGAGTTTACCATTCCAAGAGGCTGGAGGGAGAGGCTCTTCTAGGGAGGAAATAAGGGGCCACAAATCAAGGGCTGGGACAAAGCAGTCTAGAGGAGTTTAAGGGAAGGAGAAATGGAAAACAAAGAGGGACAGAAGAACAACCTTCCTTGAAAGTGCTAACACACGCAGTGGTGAGGCTGGATGTATGTGTGTGCAGAGAATGAGAGGAGACTCATCGGGCACCAGCACATGGAGACAGCAATGAGCACAGACTTGGAGTTTGGCAGAGGGCAGAAGCACTGAAGGGAGAGAGTGAGGAATTGCAGGATCCTATTGGTAACACACACATCTAAGCTGGAATCTCCAGGTTAAGTCTTTCCTGGATTTTCCACTTTTCAGACTTCAGACACAGGCACCTTTATGACCTCTCCTGGTAATTTTTACTTGCCCCAATTTCTCCTCTCCTGCAGGGATGATGTTCCATGCAGACCACTCTGCAATGAGACTGTGTCTAACTCACCAGGAAACTGATTTTCTGTGTGTTTTCTTAATTTATGTATTTCTGTCCACTATCAAAAGTGATCCTTGGGCTATGCATTTAACCTCTCCCAGGCTGGTTCAGTGGTCATTACTACAACTCTCTTTCCTTTTTGTCCTGATTAACAAGGAATGATAAATAACTTTTAAATGAAGACATTTAAATATTTGATCTTCCTGTCCTCCTCATTCCCCATCAGCACATAATTTTCTTCTGAATGTTATTATAGCACAGCTTTTCCTGTTTTCACAAGGAAAAGCAGACTGATCATTTTTATGCAGGCCTGTGCTTTTATATTTTAAAATGTTAACAATGCAGGTTAACTGACCATCTTGCAATAAAGTCCCATAACAGCCTCTTGTATTTTTCTCTTCTTGGAGATACAAGAATCAAAATCAACTTGATAAGGCAATTGTTAGCCCAACACTTGCTGGGGGAGCTCCCTCCTTTTGAAAAAGAAACAGAGCTTTAGACCAGGGCAAAAGTACAAATCTTTCAACTTTGATCTTTCCTCTGCTCATTCTTGAATTCCTGTCTAAGTAAAGATTTTAAATTGTATTAATTTTCCTTCTCAACCATCTGCTCCTGCTACTGCAGAAGGGAAGTCAAAGGAATCTCATGGTCATGTGAGGAAAGAGGATCTGTCCATGTTACCTGGGACAAGCAGGGCTGGGACATTCTAGCTAACAAGAGGGAAAATAGTCCATGTGGGTATTCCAGGACGCTCTGGAGATCGTGATAAAGGGAGACCCGACAGAAAAAAGTCAGTTCAAGTCCAGCAGGTCTTATTAATTCTGGTTCTGTGCCAATGGTGCAGAAGGGCCAGCTGGCCCCCACAACTATGTGAGTGTCTTTCCCAGTGCTCCAGGTTCTGAAAGGGCTTTGTGTGTACCACCAGAGCCAGTGTGGATCTGGCACTGTATCCTGTCTCATGCACTCCTTTAGGACTGGAAGTGCAGATCAGTGATAACATATACTTTGGAGCACTGGTATATGTGGATTGACTTCTTCCAGAGCTTTCCTGGATGTGTCTGCACTGCTCTTAGCAGAACTCCGAGTTCCAGCAGTGTGGTGAGGGGCCATCTAACCGCATGGGGAAACCTGGGTTCACTGGATTCCTGCCTCTGGCTGTTGCTGAAGGAAAAGGGCATTTCTAAGCTTGAACTGGTAGTTCATAAACAAATTTGTCATACTTCACTCTTGCAAAATTTTTCTCCTTTTCATATGGAGTAAATCTGAACACTTTGAGGCCAAGTCCACCCTTAGGAATACATAACAAGCTGAAAAAGGACTTTTAATGGAAGTAAATTATATTTTAGCAACATAAAGGTGCTTACTCCTCCCCATAAGACTCAGTTTGGGGTGTGAGTGTGCATACATTTTTCTATTGCCATTTCCCAGGAAAAACGCTATTTAAAAATATGAAATTAAGATGTATTTTTCAATAAAAGTACAATCTTTACAATTCACTATGGACCTTGAAAGGTTTGGCGAGTATGGAGATCAATTCCCTGATCTGGAATTCCTTGGCTAGAGGTGCAAAGCAGTCCTTGCTCTGGTCTCCAGAAGGGAGTTACCCCTCTTCTTGCACCAGTGCTGCAGGAGGAGAAGCAGACATGAAGCAGAACAGGCTGCTCAGTGCTGCACCTCGCTGAGTTTGGTGAAGCCTGGCAAGCAGAACCTGAACTCCACGGCTAAACTGTTCAGGGGGAGTAGAAATAGGACCTGGTTACTTTTTCCAGGCTTTTATATCCTAGTGGCTGCTGCTACTGTTAAATATGATAAACTCCTTTTTGTTCACGTTAGCCGGCCATCAATACTCCCTGTTTGCTGGGCAAGCCCAGGACGTTCCCCTCCCCACCTGTCAAACCTGGAGTGTGCTTTGGCACCCTGCCACTGCACAGTCTCAACGACTTGAGCAGAAACGAGACATCCCAGTACTTAAGCTGCCTCTTTTTCATGAGCTTTTCTTCCCATCTGTCTGCTTTCAGAAGAAGAAAGTGTTTGCTGGTCAGAGAGGTTTTCCACTTGCGCCTCCTTCAGCTTTCCATTACCTCTCCGAGGTTATATGGGGTGCAGGGCTATACACTGTACTGTACTATATGCAGAGGTGTTCAGACTTAATTTATTCCCTTCTCCTGGATAAAGATTATTGCAGCTGTGTGTTTTGGAAAACTATCAATGAAGGGAGTTCAGCTCATACAACACACTTTCAATAGGGTACTGTACTCTATATTTCCAGGTTCTGTTTTAATTACACTTGCATATTACCTTGGAGGAAGCTGAAATCTGGAAAATGTTTTCTCATATACCATGTCTTAAACCTTCCTGACCTTCTGTTTTATACCAAGTACTTTTATGTTTGTGATGAAAACCATATAATATGGGGCAAGGTCTGGCTATCCGGGATAATCTACCAGAGACACGCTGTCAGTCCTTCCCAGCAAAGACTGAGCAATTCTAACTGAGAAATGTCCCCACCATCCCTCACCCCACCACCTTCCAGGAGTCATTCCTTCTTTCCTCCCTTCACATGGCTCCCAACAAGAGCCCCATGCTGTGAATAGGACATGCAGTGGCAGGGAGAGGCTTCTGCTGCTCCGAAAAATCTTGAGGGACTGAGCTACAGGATGGCTCATGCAGTGCCAGTGTACTGCCTGTATCCCAGAAAAACAAAGAAAAGGCCCAGCCTCATTAGAGGGGCTGTGTCCAGCAGTGCATTCCTATGGCTTCTCGGAGGCTGGTGAGCCACAGCAGCCCAGGAGCCCTCGGGGTGCCTGAGCAGCTTCTGCTGGGCCAGGGGAGTGAATGCTGCTCTGGGGCACCTGTACTGGCTGCACTGGGCACCACTGCAAAAAAACCAACCACCCAGTGTCCAGAATTTAAACCTGAAGGCAGCTGGCACTGTGCTGGGAGAGCATGGCATTGGTGAGAACTCTGGCATGGCACGTGCCCTCTGCCAGGAATAAGCGGCTACAAGCATGTTGCAAGCAGGTTGCAAGCAGGTTGCAAGCAGGTTACAGAGGTGCCCTATGGAGTCACAGCAAGAGGTGCAAACCTTCTCCAGCAATCTGAGAGCGTGTGCTTCCCAGGGCTGACAGCAGAACAAAATCTGTAGGAGTCAGGCATCTGATCCAGAGCAGCTTTCAAGCAAATTTTGAATCCATGCCAAAGAGAGCACATCTTGATCTTCACATCCTTGGGATGTCTGGAGAATGTCCTGGCACAAAGGGTTTTAGCAAATATGTGTGAGCAGCAGAGGGTTTGTCAGTCGCCTGCCCAGCTCTTGAAGCCCAGCACCTCACCATTCCAGAAGTACAGAATGTTGCCAGCATCCTTCTTCTATGACTTCTTGAGGAGCTTGCTCCTCCTGGAGGCATGGGATGGTGGTGACCCCTCCAGCCTGGGACCCTGGGCACTGCTCTGGAGCCTGGCACTGACAGGGCTCATGAGGTTCCACCTTCACTTGTCCCAACACCTCACCCTAAAAAGCAAAGTAACTTTTACTTCATAATGAGTAACAGGAATTACATAAATCATGTCAAGCAGAGACTTTTTAGTGGCACTGAACTGGTTTTTAACTCAGCTGTAAACAAGGATTTTCAACTCTGAGGCAAGAACTTATAAAATGGAAAGCTTTTCATTAGAAAGCAGCAATTATGGAAAAGCAGGGTTGGTCATAATAGAAAGCTGATTTTGAACTCCTAACGTGATGCTGGAGCTGAGAGAGAAAGCTGATCTCCAGACTGTAAAGGTCGAAATCCAGTAAAAGTAGAAAGTTAGTAGTGCCTCTGTGGTGTTGATGAGACTGTTACTGCAACGTTAAATGAGTTCTGGTGTTTACACACTAAAAGTATTTGGAGAAGTGAGAGCCTAAAGGAAAAAACCCAAGAAGAAAAAATCTGGTAATGAAGGTGCACAGTAAAAGCAGAACAAACTCGATCCACCTCCTCCACAGAAAATAAGAGAAAAACATTCATCACAGTCTGCACAGGTAGAACAATGCCCATGGGAGTAAGTTTTTTCATGCAGCAGACAAAGAAGGCAATTCAGTAATTCAAAGTGGAAACTGGACAGTAAGTAGAAATAGCTGCTTATTAAAAAATGAAGTGCTAATATTCCCAGAATTAGCTTAGAGCTGAATGTGGTGAGCTTTTTAAAACTTTCGGTCTTTAAATCAATCCTGGATCTCTCTTTCCAAATATGTAATACCCAGCTATTACATAGCGTCATTTAATTCCACAGAACTTTAAAAATAGGCTTAAAAAAAAAATAGATGGGAAAAGAGGCACCACATCAGACAGTCATGCTCCTCTAACAGGACAGTGGCCAACCCCTGGTAAGTCCTACTGGTTTGAGCCATGATGTCCCATTGTACCAGTTTACTCTGAGCTTTGGGCTTCATATGGAAGAATGGTTTTGCCAAGTTAGACCACAGATCCCATGGAGCTCATCTTCTACAGGGAACAGCAGATCATTACTAAGAAAATAAAGACAGGGCAAATGTGCAGCAAGGTTTTCTTGGCAGAGCTTTTGAAGTTCCAGCCACGGGGCTCAGAAAGTCCCATGGACTCATTCATGGTCAGCAGCTTTTCATGGATTTTTCTTCCTTTTTTTTTTAAACATACATAAACTTTAGCATCCCATGATTGGTGTGCTCAGGAGTTCTGCCTCTGGGCTACCCTGGGGGAACCAGTGTCTTTCTTATTGCTTCAAGCCTGTCCTGAGCCACTATCATTTGGTGCACTGTGGTTCTTGTTTGGGAGAAAACTTGCTCCCAGTTCACATTCTTAGGCCTCACCACTTTTTCTTTTTGCCCCAGTCACCTTTCATTGAAAGGCTCCATTCTAATTACTCCTCTTACAGAAGCTGTTCCGTACTTCCAGTCCTTCCTACTGCCCTTCTCTAGCTCTTTTGTATCCCAAAGTGTTTCAGAGTTGTGTGCAGTGGCTGCATATTGTTTTCTCATTTATTCTCCATTTCCCTCTCAGTCATTCCTAAAGTTGTATTTGCTTTCCTGATTGCTGTAAAAACTGAGCTGATACTTCAGGGACTCAGAAGGAAATTTTTTTACCTGGGCTAAGCAGAGCTCATCAGGCCAAATGATCCTCATTGTTCTTCTTGCCTTTATCACCTGTGAATTAAATTGGCATCCTTCAACCACATTATTAGATTCAGTCAGTATCAACAGCCCCATAGTTTGCTTATAATTGCCAGTTCAGAACAGTCCCCCTTTAAAGTGCTGAATTAAGCTCCTTTTCTCTTGAGACTCCCAAACCTCTGGAATTTCCCCAAAATCCTAAGATTTATTAAAAATCAGTAGGCTTAGTGGTGCAGGTTAAATGCTTCAAAACTCTGACAATGCCAGCACATGCTCCTCATCAATTTCTTATCTTACTGGCATGGGGAATATTTCATTACTGTTGCAAGAAGTGAATTATTTCTTATGGCTTTTTCCCTTACCAAAAATATTATAATGTTTTGAGAGACAGATAGCTCCACTGTGTTTTGAGATAAAGAGCAGGTCATTTTTCTAGAATTCCAAATAATCCATTTGTGTTTAAACTTTCTATGCCACTGAAAGATTCCATCTTATATTTTCTTATATTTTCTGGAGCTTACAGATCAAATATTATTATGCTGCTGCCAGTTGCTCAAGTCCTTTCTTTCTCTCCCTCTTTCCTCACACTCAGTGTTTCTTGCCTGTCTATTGACTAATCCGGCAGCTGTTCTCACAATGCTCCTGAACCAGCAGGCTGTCTGTAACCAGCTGTTTACCTAAGAACACAGGAAGTGAAAGGAATCAGTTAGATGTGGCAGGATGCACTTTAAGTCTTTCCTCGAGGTCAGATCAGCTATTCCCCAGAGGGTGTACAGGGGTAGGTGTCTGTCTCAGCCCTGCTTTACAAGCTGTCCAGCTTCATACTGTGGGACACAGGCAGCAATGTGACTTTCCCAGTAGCAGTGGGAGACATGGGGATTTCCCCCTCCTGGTGCCTCTAGCCAGGTAGAACTGCAGCAGGGGAAAGGAGCTAGGGCCAAGCTCTCATCACCTTGGCAATAAAACCCCCACAACAAACCCAGGGACACTTGTGTTTAATAGGAGCCTCTCCACTCCTCTTTTTTCCTGGACAGTGAGATCCTCTCGTGCCTGCAGCTGAATCAGGACAGAGGGACCCAAATACCAGTACCTGTCCCCAGCCAGGAGCCTCGTTTGGGACACTGTGCCTGGTGTCCCTCACCAGCTCCTGCTCTGCACAGACACTTCAGCTTACTCTCCCAGGGCCTGGCTCTTCCCTCTTGCTGTGGGGGAAGCTGCTTACTTTAGTGCTCTGAATCAGCTGCTGGAGCCAAGGGCTGCTGTGAAAAACACAAAAACACCAAAGTTAAGCACTTTGTAAAGTCCAGAGCTACCTTTTAACCCCAGGCTGCACATGGCTAGGAGGAGACAGACTGCTTGCGCCTGTGGCCCAGCAATGACATTTGTGATCCACCTGAAAGTCTCATAAATGAAAGTCCCTCATCATCCAGACTCAGGTTTCTAACCTCTGGTGGTTTGGATTCCTGCAACAACCCACAGTCAGTGTTGTGGGAAAGTTACTGATGTTTCTGGGTGTTCAATGCCACTGCCAGAAGTTATTTGCCTCTGCTGAGCTTCTGAAGTACTGTACTAGCAAAGGTGTGGCCAGCAGGACCAGGGCAAGGATCATCCTCCAGTGCCGGGCACTGGTGAGGCTGCACCTTGAATCCTGGGACTAGTTCTGTGTCCCTCGTGACAAGAAAGACATTGAGGGGCTGGAGCGTGTCCAGAGAAGGGCAATGGAGCTGGGGAAGGGTCTGGAGCACAGGTGTGATGAGAAGAAGCTGAGAGAGCTGGGCTGGCTCAGCCTGGAGAAAAGGATACTCAGGAGGGAAGGAAATTGTAGCCAGGTGGGGGTTGGTCTCTTCAGCCAAGTAACAAGTGACAGGACAACAGAAAACAGCCTCAAGTTATGCCAGGGGAGGTTTAGGTTGGATATTAAGGACAATTTTTTTCATGGAAAGGGTGGTCAGTCACTGAATAGGCTGCCCATGGCAGTGGTGGAGTCACCAACCCTGGAGGTGTTCAAAAATGTGTGGATGTGGCACGTGGGGACATGGGTTAGTGGTAAAGCTGGCAAAGTTTGGTTAAGGATTGGACTCCATGATCTTGGAGGTCTTTTCCAGCCTTAAGATTGTTTGATTCCATGATCCAGCAGCCTGCTCTTGCTCTAAGCCTTCAGCAGCTTCTGGGCTAGAGCTCTCAGTAAAGCCCTGGGAGCCACTAGCATGGGAAGGACAGGCAAGTGGTAAGAAAGAATTACTTGCACCAAGCGCTCAGAATAAGGGGTCTTTTCCTGGCAGGCACATAGAGAGAATCACAGAATCATTTAGGGTAGAAAAAACCTCAGAGATCATTGAGTCCAACCTTTGACTGATCACCACCTTGTCAACTAAACCACAGCACTGAGTGCCACATCCAGTTGTTTCTTCAACACCTCCAGGAATGGTGACTCCACCACCACCCTGGGCAGCCGCTGCCAATGCTTGACAACTCCTTCTGTGCAGAACTTCTTCCTGATGGCCAACCTGAACCTCCCCTGGTGCACCTTGAGTCTGTGTCCTCTTGTCCTGGTGTTTGTTATCTGGGATGTGTCTGTTGCCCCCGAAGCACTGCCACCCACCCAGCTCATGCATACTTGGGGGTTCACCCACTCTACAGTTGCTCCTGCATTTGCTCCACTTTATTATTCAGTCTTTCACCCAGTCTCAGCCCCTGCTGTCCTCCCCTGCCGTGGGGGCTGCCTGTCTGCATCCCCCCAAGAGCCACTCGGCCCCAGGTCCTCTCTCCCAAGCCACATTCCCTTAGAGCACCTCCTCCTGCTTCTCCCCTCGCTGCCTTTAGCCCTTTATCCTCCCGAGCTGGGTTCCTGTAACCTGATCACCAATCCTGTGAGTTAATGAGTTCTTTGCCATCTGAAGTTTACGAGCCTTGTTTCACCTTTGCAGAAGAGAGAGCTGAGGGGAAGATATCTATCCCCTTCTCTCAGCATGGGGAGGACCCAAGTCGTGTTTCTCTTCTAAAATTTCTGGGGAAAGAATAATGTTTTGAAGGCATTTACATAAGCAAACTGAAATGTGTCTGGTTTTATCAGTTAAAGGCTCATTTCTGACTTTATGCCACAATCAATGGATGTGCAGAAGCAATACTTTCATTTTAATTCAATTTAATTAATTTAATGGCATTTCTCTGGCAGTATGATGGGCAGAGGCTGCTCAGCCTGGATTCCTGGATGGCAAAGTATGGTTTAAGATATTATATCAAAGAGATTCAAAGAAAAAACAGGGAAAAGAACATTTTCTGTCCTCTAACAGAGGGTCAGCCAATTAATCACTGTTATTGTTGACTAAGTCATTTTTTCTTGACAGCTGTGCCCTTCAAAATGACATCAGGGGAAACTGAATCCATTTGCATTACTTCAGCTGGCCAAATCACTGCAGAAAGTTGAAACTAGTTCTGAAAAAAAAAAACCAGGAAAACAGGGACATCAGTGAACTCAGAATGACAGAATAAATGGGCTATTCTGAGCACTCAGCAAAGTGCATTTGCTGCTCTGTATTTACTGTTTTTCAAAAAATGTTAAGATTCTTGTTTATTGAATTTGTTGAGAAGCAATGAAATCTCCTGCAATTTTATTTTTAAATATCATTTTACTACCCAACAGCAATAGTAAATCCATAAAATAACATGATTGACCAGGACTATGGAGTAAAAAAAAATATTGTTTGCTTTGTACATTCTTATTAGTCTTGGCTAAGATGTTATAAAAGCAGTATCTTTTAACACCTTTTATTATACAAGGGTCAAGGGGTTTTTATGTTTCTTAAAGAAAGCTTCAAATAGCCCACATAGCGGGTTCCTGCATCTTTCATATGGCTGCTGTATAAACAAGCCCATTTTACACAGGAAATGACATAACCATGTAAAAGTGTACACGGAGTTTAGGCACATATTCAAACACTAATGGGAATGCATTGTTTTCAATGGCATACTTTTATGTTTACCTATTGAGCTTAGTACCCATATTTTAGCCAAATACAACAAAAATTATCCACACATACCTGTCTTATAGTGTACTGTTTATTTGAAATTTGGACCTTCACAAAGACTCTCGTGGGACAGATAATGACCCTAAAAAGTAAATACAAATGAGGCATTCTCAGTGAGAGAGTGAAACCTGCCATCATAAAGGTGGAAAGCTGAACTTTTAACCTGTATTGCTTTACAGCTCAGGTTTCTGCCATCCAGTTGCTCACACCAACTCACCCATGGGAAGAAAATCATAACAATAATTTAGGGTGTCCATCTTTGCACATTATATAATGACCCGGCTAAAGAAAGTAGTGCCAAGATCCTGCAGCCATAGAATCACAGAATCACTCAGGTTGGAAAAGACCTCTACTAAACCACATCACCAAATGTCACATCTGCTTGTTTGCCGAACACTTGCAGGGATGGTGACTCCACCACTTCCTTGCCCAATGTCAAGGTTCTCTGTTTCTCTCCAGTTTCTGTGCTGAGTGTCAACTCCAGGCTGTGCCTTATTCCTAAACCCCTGGGTTTGGAGGGGAATGAAGATCGAGTGAACCCCGCCTGGGGTTTTTTTGTGCTCATCTGTGACATCCATGTACCTTGGGAATTTTTGATGCCTGTTTCTGTTCTCATGCCAGCTAACTGAAACTGCAGATTGCCATGAAAAATCATGGCAAGATTGGCAACAATTTGTGAGTAGACAGAAGTTTGTGCTAGGGGATTCCAATGCCTCCAACAATGGACCAATAAAGCACCTATAGGCTAGTACACATTTACACCATGGGGAAAGTCAGTAGGGCATTCCAGAATAAAATAATGTTGAACCGCAATTCCCAGAGTTACTGAACAATTTCACAACGTAAATGCAAAAGAACACTCTGGACATCACAATACTGGTTTATAACTAATGGTATAAACCAGCAATACTCAATTTAAGACCTAAAAGTGAAAAACCCCTGCCCTATTCCTATGCCCACGATTCCAAACTCCTCACTTTTGAGTTGAACCAATCTTGAGCAGTGCCAGGGCTGTCCCTTCTGGATGTCACTACATTTGAAAGACCAGCCAACTCAAGCAAACTGAATGTCATGTTACCTCCTAACCTGGACACTCGGGCTGAAACTGCTTCTGTTTTGGCCAAACCCAATTCTGAAGCAGTAACAATCCATTATAATTTCAGCATTTTACTGTCTGTAGTTTCAAATTTGTTTAAACTGATACTATAGACCTACTTGTAGTTTGATTTTTTCTTTTCCTTTCTAGGTATAACTCCCACCAAGCAGAATGTAGGCTTTTGAATGATTAAAGGTGTTTTTTTAAGACTTTAGTTTGTTAGTATTTCTTTTAATTTTTCCTCCGATCATACTGTTTGTTTTGGGATAATTGCAAAACCTTGGCATATTTTTCCATTTAGATGCTGATACATACTCAATTTAAATACCATTTACCTGAACCTTCATCTTGCTTTATTCGTGCATTGAAAAAGTCATACAAAGACAGCAAGAAAGAACCTCAGAGAGGTTTACACCTACTAGGTTTTAGAAACTTTCTATCATGACCAGCCTCACCAGGACTCTCAGGCTAGTCACCAGGAATTTTCCTCCTCAGATTTCCCAGCTATCATGCCTTGCATGTAACACCAGTGCTCCCGTCCACCAAAGTTGTTACAGCACTTGATGAACCCAGGTGCTGCTGAAGCAAACTGCCCCATGCAGGCAGTCCTAATCCCAGGGGTTAACTTGTCTTAACTTAGATTTGCTTCAAGTGTATTTAAATAGGCAGTATTTGCTATTTTAAACTGATCACCCTGAGCCATTGAGGAATGTGCCTGTGTGGTTAATAACTGGCATGGCACAGCTGTGTCTCATACGTCAGAGCAGAGATTTCCTTGGGAATGTGCAAATAGCATTCCCGGAGAGTGGGAGCAGCACTTGCCTAAGAAAGAAAGGAGACAACCCTTGGTCATGATCATCTAGCAAACCTCTCCAGGAGATAGCTGGGGCCAGTGCTAGAGGAAGCTGCAAACACACCTGAAAACAGCCAGGAGCACGAAAAGAACTGCTTGAACAGATCAGAAAAAAAAAAGCCTGAGCTGCCCTCCTGGATGTTTTCTTTCCTCCTGGGAATGTTTTCTCTCCTACTGTAGCAATGGCAAAAATCAGCTTTTAGTAAAGCTTAGACTTGAAGTTTTGAAAGATTGGCTGGTGATAAGTAGTTAGTGCTGGGGTCAGTAACTGCTGGGCCCGGCCTAAGGCTCCATCAGGGTGAGGAAGAACAGGACGTGGGAAGTGCACACTGAGAGTCTGGAAGGGAGATGGCAAATCCCTGCAGGCAGCCCTGACCCACAGAAAACAAAAAATACCCATGAAATGGCTGAATTTCTCACACACTTGTTACAAAGTGACTTCAAGTGCTTGTCATTCTCCGTGCCTGCTGCCCTGCACACTGGGCACTGGCCGTCCAGGCAAGGGCAGCTTTCTGGTCCCCGGGTTCGCAGCAGGCAGGCAGTCCCTGCAGGCAGGAAAAGCAGGCAGGGTCAGCCCCTGCACACAGAAAAACCAGGCAGTATCGGCCCCTGCGGGCAGGAATGACAGCACTGAGCAAATCTCACAGACCAAATCTCCCTGCCGGGCCATTCTGCATCCCCGAGCTGCAGGTGAGGGCACAGGGCAGGTCACCTGCACGGGGCTTCCCAGGTATCTGGCAGCAAGGCTGCTTATCCAGGTATGTTAAGCTGGTTAAAGGCTCAGCTGCCCAGAGAGTGCAGGAGGAAGGGCAGAGATTTATGTCACTGTCTATGGCCGTTGACCAGGAATCTAGGATGGTTTGCTGCTGGTGCGAGCTTGATCATGCCCGGGCTGGGGTACTGAGCAGAAGGACCTTGGGGACTGTACTCAGCTCCCTGCCACTACCCACGCCAGTGATGCTGTGCAGAGCCAGGAAATCTTATGACTTGACCGTCTAAGCAATATCAAACCTTAGCATTTATATTTTGTACAATTGATAAACTCCTTCAGTAATTTCTGATGGTTCATAGAACTTTTGTGATCCATCTGTAGTTGAACATTTGGTACCTACTTTTGTGGGTGGAAACATACAGGAGCAATCCCATTTATAATCCATGTCTGGAATACATAAAGGGGATATGCAAGCACACAGCCCTTGGGAGGTGGAATACAAGGATACCAAAGCTCTTGTGCAACCATCTGCATAACTCATTTTTGCCCCAAATACTTCAAGTGATAGTGTCATTCCCCACCAGATCAAACCAGGCCTTCCTTTCAGATCTTTCTTTCAATGTCTCCACAGTTTCTCTCTGTGGCAGCAAAATACACAGACGTGTTTTGCATACCCCTGGTATTCTGCTGCACGGAAAAGTCCCTTTCACTTGTATTTATTGTACAAAAACATAAAACTATTTCTTAATTGCATTATAATTATGCAGAGTTGGACAGCTAGGCACAATGCAGCACTGTGTCAATAATTTATTACATCTTATGCCATAATTGAACACTTTTACTATGAGCATTTGAGAACAACTTGGACCTTATACAGAATAATATATTTTGCTACATAATAATGGAAAGGTGGATACTTAAGAAAGATATGTAGCTTGGAGGAAAACATACATGGAAGCAAATACCTCCTGCATCACCTATCCTCATGTAAAACTTAAAACTAAACCAACATATTATATTTAATGACCCCTTTTAATATATGCATAGTTTCAAGAGCTAATCAGAAAGAAATCATATTACAGTGCAACTATTTACACCAAGATGGGGACACACCAGAACACAACTCTTCTCAACATTGGGACTCTTTTCTGACATTTATGATGGACAAAGCACATGGGGATCAGACAGAAATTCAGTCTCAAGAACAATGTTCAAAGGAAAAACAGGTCATATCCACAGCTCACTGATACCATCTCTATCCACTGCCTCAAGCCTAAAGGCAGGAGACCTCGAGGTGTAGAGGTATCATCTTCTCTGTCACAGACTTCACTTAGAGTCAGTCCTGTGCTGCCAGTGGCACAAGGCCTTAAATCCAGCTGAGTGACAGCATCCTAATGCTACTGAAGTATGTCCATGGAGAGACATATAGCAACACTGGATTTATTGCTACATCCTTGTAAACATACCTAGAGGTAAGAAATCTAGTTAACCTTGACTGAGGAGAAGTTATGTCCAATGTGTTGTATTACTTTTCATAACATATTCATGTGAGCAACAGTTCTGCTACCTACAACCACATGACTCCACCACCATGTCCTCGTACTGCTTGTAGACCACGTTGTTTGCAGAGTCAATGAAAAGGATGCTGATGGGGCTCAGACGGGTTGGGACACAGCAAGTCGGGGGGGTCGATTCAGGGTCCATCGAGTTCATTAATGTCTGGATAACTGCATGGTTGGTGGGCTCCAGGTGGGATCGGAGGGGGAATTCACAGAGCCCTTCGCAGTGATATGCTTCATACTCCAGAGGGGCTATTATCCAGTCATCCCAGCCCATATCCTTAAAATTCACGTGGAGGGCTTTTCTGCTACACCTCGCCTTCAGATTCTTGGTGGGCCTCTTCCCTTGCCGTGTTGCTAGAGGGGCTCTTCTCTTCCGCCTCTGGTTGAATAAGTACTCATAAACAGTTTTGTCATCTTGGCCGGATCTAGCTTTGATTTCATTAAAGAATAAGTCTCTTTTTTTTGTCCTCCCAAACACCAAGAACAGAGCCTTTTCATTGACCTGTCTTCCTGTTCTGTTAAATCCCACACTCCTGAGATCAACAGCTCTCCCCCTGTCAAAAGTTTCCAGCTCAAAACACAAGTTAACCAAGTTTTTAAAGTTTCTGAAAAGTTTCCAGATGTCAAACACTTCCCACTTGGGTGTATCGGTGATACTGACAGTCCGAGAGTCCAGGAGTGTTGAGGCTTGTCTGTTTGTAGAGCAACTAAATAATTTCACTTGGGAAGTTTTTCCAGAAGAATGAGATTTCCATGTATCAGAAGGTTTTTTTCTCAATATTCGAAGCTCTGCTCCCAGCAGACCATCTTTTTCTAATGCACTGATGTCAAAAATATATTTTTGTTTTCTTATAGTTGGTGCTCGCTCATCTAAAAAAAGCACACACATTTTTAAATGTATATCAAGCACAGACCAGTATCAGTTATTCAGTTCTTAATGGTTTTCCTCAAATTTGCTCATAAGCCTTGAAGTTAGCCCACTGAACAGAAAGAGCAATTTTTGTCTAAGGGATCAGCTCCATACAGGGACTCAGAAGAACTCAGGGACTCACGAGGGAAAGGAGTTTCTGAGTCTGCCTTGTAGAAATCTGATTTCTTTCACCGGTGGGCATTTTCTACCTTCAAAGTTGTGATTAGCCAATTGAAAAATACTGCTTTTTCAGGGCTGAGCGCTCACAGGATCTATTCACCACTTATATCTGACTTAAATTACTGAAACAGAGCTTCAGGGGCAAGCAGGCCTCATGCTGGCTCCAAACATGAGCAAATTTACCCTTCGATAACACAACAGTGAACTAGTCCTTTAAAACCAGCATCCCCAGGAACTGCCAGACACAAGGATAACTGCCTACTTAGCTAAACTCCGCATGATTCACAATTTTTCAAACTGGGCAGAAAAACATTCCTCCCTTTATCCTGACTTTACATTTGCTTGCTTCAGCTGGTGAGGAATATGGCTGAGCAAGCCTTCCAATGATGTGACATTAACAGTGCCTTCCAGTGGCAAGCAGAGAACCTGAAGGCAGCACTTGTGAGCAGTGTATCCACCCTTCCCAGCAGCCAAGCGATTAATGAAGAGATGGCAAACAAATCGAGTCCTGGTGAGTCTTTAGTCACAATTCCTTCACCAGCTGTGGCCTGTGTTGCTTCCTTAAGAACATGACAAAACTCTTACATATGTCACTGGAAGCAACACGGGGCTCCCCAAGCAGAGTGGTGAGGTGAACATCATTTGCTGGGAGCCTGGTTATTTCTCCTGTGAAAGCAAACACTGGCCCAAATTTCCAAAAGTGTTTGGAACCGGAATGTTGAGCTGCAAGTTCTGGACTCCCGGAAGTTACCACCCTTGGTAGTCTGTGCTGAGCTGTGGGCTCCCTGGTGGTACCTGAAAGTTTTGAGCTAGTACAGATACACCCACCCCACGGGATAATGACTCCTGGGTCTGCAGTGGAGTTCCTCACAATTCTACCTTGAACAAACCAGACTGGCCCTTTCATACTGAAACTTGTGGGGTTTTTTTTTCACAGAACAGCTCAGTTCTTAGCATATAATATGTTTTTAGGCACACCACAATCTAATGTTAGCCACTTCCCTGAGCTAGTTTCCAGCTAGCTAGAAAGAAAATAAGACAAAAATGCAAAAGGTTTTTAAACACCTAAGCATGCAAAGACTGATTGATTTTCAACAATATGCATCTAAAATATTTTCTAAATGTTTTCTTTGGCTGCCACACAACCATCTAGTTCTGCTTCTAAATGAGTTTTCCAAGATAAGGCAGGAGGACAAAATCTGCAGCAAAGTTGTGTGATTTCATTTACATTAAAAAGAGCTATTTGACTTTAACAAAGTATGATTATTTTCCAATACTCTCTGCATTTATAAACACACTCAGACATCTCTCTCTGTCCACACTCACTCACACACAAGCTCCTTTCTTACCTTGTCCTTTGTCTATAAAGCTGGTTATTGTATTGGCAAGTCCAGCCTCCAGTTTTACACTTCCATTAACACCCTTTCTTTCTGCATCTGAGAGAGTCCTGTACAAAGAGAGCATGTATTCATGTGGCGTTATCGGGGGATGTCGGAAAGTTTCCTTAGCTTCCCTCTGGGTTACAGGCTCTTTAGTCTTTTTGGTTTTGAAAGAATCAGTGTCAGTACTGCTTGTGCCAGTTTTTTTCAAAGCCACCTTGCTGCTAAGATTTTGAACCTTTGGAGTCACTGTCCTTACTCCAGAAGGTCTGCTGGGGAGATGTCCTACCTTGCCCTCCGTGGCTGCTGTTCTTGAGGGAACCTTCTTTGACTCATCGTTCTTGGCCAGCAGAGCCCCAGCCTGAACAGCACTGCTTTTAGTCCTGGCCTTTGAGGTCCCAGCACTGTATCCATGGCTTGCAGTCCTCAGTGTACCTGCCCGTGCGGAGGGATTCCTCTCCTTTCCTTCTGCTTTCAAAAAACCTAGTTTAGATCCTGGGTTACCCTGGCCTGCTTCAGAATTACTCAGCGCTCCAGGAACCAGATCCAGAGACAGCCAAGTCAAATGCCAAAGCAGTAAAGTGAGAAAATGCAGGATTTTCATCCTCTGGTCTTCCTCTGAATGCCACTAAAGAAAAAATCAGAAAAGGTTCCTCCAGTTTGGCAAAAGAAAACATGAAAGAAATTAAAAACCAAAGTTAGCAAAAAAGGTTTTCGTTTGAGATTAAAACATTTCAAATATCGTTGGTCAATACTTGTATCCAGTCCCATAGTGGAAATGCTCATGTACTCAGATACGATCTCCCCTGACTTCAGTTAGCAGCTATAAAGAACTTGTTCTTGAAAAGAGAAAGTTTACCACCTCGTTTTCTTCTGTAAAACTGACTGAAAACTTGAAGGAGTCTTGTTTAAATCCAAGGGTTTTTTTTTTTTTTCCAAGAAGGAAGAATGGCGTAATGCTGCCTCTGTGTTAAAAGGTTTTTTTAAAGTTTTGAGTTTTGAATCCTTTCCAGTGAAAATATTTCACACACAGAGACCTGCAGGTGCTCAGAAATCTTTTACAAACCTGAACTCTGGAATTGGAAACGGAATTCCAACAAACCTATTTAATTACTCTCTGATGTCATGCTGTCTAAACTAATTTAACTGCGATATATTTCTTTAAAAAAATCTTCTTTACCCTTTTCATTAGCATGAGTCATACTCTGCCTCATGTGAAACAGCTCCACAGGCTCAAAAGTCCAGAGGATGCCTTTTCAAGTGGCAGTATGACCTCTGCCTCAGCCCTTGATGAACTTCACGTTTAGACAGGACAAACTGCAAGATCAACAACCGAGACCTGTCACACAGTCCACTAGACACATACATAAACTAATTTAGAAATAATTCATGTAGCTCTTTTTCCAGAGAACTGTAACAGTGGCTTCACTTCGTCCCCCTGCGACTGAAGGGCTGCGCTGTAACGCAGGCGCTTAACGAGGGTAACATTTAATTTTACACAAACACAACAGGGCCGTGCCCGCAGTCAGTGTATTTTGGCTTATTTATTGCTGTGCTTAAAAAAACCCGTGTCAGCCCAGGTGGAGAAGCAGCTCCTGCCGGAGGGGATGCCCCGCGGGGCGGGCGCGGTGCAGCGGGGCAGCAGTGCACCCTGCAGGCAGCCATCCTCCTCCTCCTCCTCCTTCTTCTCCTTCTCCAGAGCCACTCGGCAGCTGCAGACAGGCCGAACCCCGTCTTTCCTCCACAGACTGCTGAACACCAGCCTTTGTTTTAATATTAGATGCAAAATGTCCGAGAGCTGCTGACCCCGGGGCCCCGAGAAGGCTGCAGGTCAAAACCAGCGTTCCTCATGGTCACGACTGTCCTGCGGCTTTCAGCCGTCCAGAAGAGAGTGTGGAGCAAGTGTGTCTTCCATAAGCTGCAAAAAATGAACTGTTGATCTAAATGAACCTTCGGGCAAAGAGGCATTGGGCTGGACTCAACAGGGATTACTGGGACCCATCTCTCATCGTGCACTGATGTGAAGCCCAGTTCTTCTCCTGCAATTGCTTTTTCCTTCTGAGTTAAGAAGAAAGGGAAAAGGTACACCACCTTTTAGCTTGTTCTGTGTGTGCTGCAGTATTCCCCACACACTCTGACTAGTATCAGAAACACTGAACTACTTTCATAAATAACAACCTGCATGACATGAGAAGCTCTGAATGCTTCACTTGTTTTGATGAAGGAACTGAAGAATAGAAGAGTTCAGTGATTTCACAGATGTCACAAGTAAGGTAGATTCAAATCATGAGCCTCCTGATTTTCATCTAATGGCTCTTCCTCTTATGTCAGTTGTGCTTTTGGTATTTCCCTACAAAATAAAGCAGCTTCTCCTGGGAGTTACCTCTGATGAAACCATTCCCCAGCAGTCACTTCACACCATCCCATGGCCCTCCCAGCCATGCCATCATTTTATCCTTCCCATATTGCCCCCCTTTCTGCTGGGTGTTGTGCTGTGTCTGGTTCTGTGCCATGGTGGTATTGATCAGCTTGCCAGTAAGCCACAAAAGTAGCTAAATATTGAGTTTCCACTTTAAATCTATCCAGCTTCCAGTTTTCATAGTGCTTGTACGAATTTAATATCTTTAAAAGGTCATTTGCTCTATCAAACTTGGCTGAGATTTGCAAACAGATTTACAAATCATTTAAGAGATGGACATGAAAGAGCAGGAGGTAGGACAATGTGATTACATGGGCCTTGTCTTAGTAAATCAGATTAAAAGCATGATCTTTCATATGTTCAAAGAATATTTACATGTCTGAGATTAAAATACCTTAGTGGGCTGGACAGAGCTAGACAGAAAGAGAAAGGAAGAGCAAGCAAGACAAGCTGTGCAAACCAATCTCTCTCTTTAAAAGAGGCTCTCCTGAAGCAAACTGCATCTCAGCACTTGGAACCACGGGAGCATGGATGCTGTAGAGTGCACTGAGCCCCAGTGCCCCACAGCCCCCAGAGTGGAATGCTGACCTTGAACGAGACCCACAGACTGGGGGGTTCCTACGAACCCTACACCAAAGTGGAGTTATTCCAGCTGGCTAAACTCAAACTCCACTGGTATCTTCAATATGTAGCTAGAAACCCTCCTGCTGGTGAGGCTTTGGATCAGATACAGGACACAGTGGAAGCAGTGTTCCGAGCCTCCCGCTGCTCACCACCAGCCAAATTTCTGTGCACCCTCGAGTGGCTGGGTTCATATAGCCCACCTGTCCTTCTTGGCCCGTTCTGTGGCAGCAGATCCTCCCTCACACACTGTGTGTAGGGATTTGAAAACGGGGGGCCACCCGGGTCCCTGCTCCTTGGGAGTGCACTGCCTCCTGTCCTCCACATCCCGAGATTCTGCCTGCATGAGCTGTGACACCTTGTCAGACAGTCTCAGCGAGCCCTTCTGGATGTCAGCATGGTCTAGAGGAAGGGATCACCCTGGGGAGCCAGAGGAAGATTTCATAGTGTTGAAAACATTGCCATTCCCTGAGGATAAACAGCTCCGATGGATACATAATGCCAAGAGTTAGAGTTTGTTCACTGCTGCAAACTTGCAGTCGAAGCTGCACATGGAAATCTTTATTCTCGTGATCTATGAGGAATTTCATTGTCCTTTCCCAGGCGAACTAATTTCCAGAAAGGACTTACAGGATTGAGCTGAGTAAACTCCATATATTAGGCCATTCGCTGTCACATTGTTTTTGCTTATTGAAACTTAATTAACATTCTACTTCTGTGAGGATTTAGACCTTTGCACCATAGCTCTTGGGGGACTGTTTTTCAAAAGTATGAAGTTATAATTTTAGGAAGGAACTTAACAGCTCTGTGCTTTTCAAAAGGAAAGAATTACACAAAACTCACAGATGTTATAATTAAGACTTGCTTGTCTTGGGCCAGAGCAAAACAAATGTAATGATGTTTCCACTTCCATGTGAAGGTGGCATAATTTTAAAACACTGTGCTACACTGTTGTGATGTTTAATAAAAACCTGGAAGTCCAAAGAAATAAGTGTGTCATTGGTTATCAACAAACATGGATACATCTGCAAATAGTAATGAACTACCAAGCACAGAATCATAGAATCATGGAATATCCTGAGTGGGAGTGTTATTTTTGTTTCTTGATTCCACAGATGTACCTAATTCCCCCAACTCTGAATTAAGAGTAAATTTATTTTTCCCTTATTTTTGGTACCTCTGCCTGTTATCAGAGAAATACAGGGTTTATTTCAAACTCCTTGAAGCCTATTTACTCACAGAGTCCCTCCATTTGGTACACAATGTTAATTAGTCTGAGTCGCCTTCTATAGGTATTGTTCAGGTTTGCAATAGAAGCACGTTTAAATGATTCAAGATTTGAGAGATTCAGAGATCCCAAGTTACTTAGCTGACCAAAGGGAATTTTGGTGGCAATTAGTTTGTTCTACCTCTTAAAAAAACCAGAATGTCAGTGATGAAGCATTTATCGTCACAGGAAAAAGCAGGGACTGAAAACAAGTCAGTGTTATTCAGCAGCCAAACACAAAAAGAAACATATTTTTAGCAGTGAGCTTGACTAGCTCCCTGAACAGTTCCTGATGAAAACGGAGGGTTCACTATCGCTGTTTGTTCTAGCTACGTTCCCTGCCCGCTCAGCAGCGCGGAAGCGCCACGACAAGGCC